>ADNK01000490.1:35000-142428 GCA_000320545.1 Bigelowiella natans CCMP2755 | reverse complement strand
GTTATAGGAAGCGATCAAACTGAATTTCTACGAATCTTTTCGATATTTGCTGTTCACCAGGTAGTATCACATCGTATTAATGATAGGGGGGTTGGGGGGGGGGGATGGTTCCTCAGCCTTGCTGCGGCCGCAACCGGCCGACACACCCCGCTTTCCTAATAAATGACTGTTTTCACACTCATCCTCCTCCTACTCCGCTTTATTGTAATAAATCACAAGCAATATCGATCATGATTGGTGTGCTCCTCATGCTATAGATTTCTCGTCCAGAGCGTCGTCAACATAATCTCCAGAGCGGAAGGTAGAAGAGGCCGAAGGAAATAGATCTTTTACCTGCTGCTGAGTCCTACCCTCGCTCCTCTTTTCTATGATCTTCACTATCCATTGTCCTGTGCGCTATGGTTTGCCTCCATGATAATAATAATAATGATAATAATAATAATCATGATCATCATCATCGTCATCTCAATCATAATCCACATCCTTATCATCATTATCATCATCATCATTCTAGGGGAGAAGAAGACGAATACCAGTCTCGTGGCGAACATGCTCCAAGGTAGTGTAGTTGCTACAATTATCACTCTCGCATTGTCTCACCGACACCCTCGACACGCAACACCCACACACAAACATAAAAAATCCAACCAGAGCGCGGCCTGGAGATCACGGCGGATGAGTTCCGCGTTATGAACACGTCCACGTTGGAATACGTCGCCATAGAGGTGGCCTTCCGCAAATACCTCAAGGAGCGCCGCCGAAAGCAGAACGAGAATCAGCAGGACAAGGACATTATTGGGCTAGACCCCGAGATTGCAAACCGGCTGGCAGAGGAGGAGGCCCGAAGAGTCGAGCAGGAGCGAATCCGCCAGGAACAAGAGAGGAAAAGGCAGGAAAAGGAGGAGGAGGAGCGGCGAAAGGAGCTCGAGAGGCTTGAGAAAGAGCAGAAGGAACAAGAAGAGCGAGAGAAGCGTGAGCGCGAGGCCTATGAGAGAAAGCTCGAGGAGAACAAACGAAAAGAGGAGGAGGAAAGGAAGCGACTGGAGCAGCAAAAGCTCGAGAAGGAAAAGATGGAAGAATTTGAGCGGAAGATGCGGGAACAAAAGAAACTCCTCGAGATGCAAAAGAGGGAGAAGGAGGCCGCCGAGCGCAAGAAGAGGGAGGAGCTCGAGAGAAAAATACGCCTCAACGCGAGATGGAGGAGAAAGCGAAGAAAAAACGGGAGAAGGAGAAGCGACGAAAGGCCTTGATGAAGCGGAACCAGTACATAGTACTGCCGGACACCGATGGCGGCGAGATGGAGATACCCGACCCGACGTCGAGGGTGGAGAGGGAGTGGAAGGGCAGGAAAGACCCAGAGTTTGGACCGAAAAGGGAGCAGGGAAAGAGCGCTCTATACATCAACACGAACAAGCCCCGCCACAAGAACTGGTCTAAATATAAGTGGGTGTCGATCTCAGAGCTCCTCAAGAAGCAGGGGAAAACGCCCCATCTCTTCGAGGATGATATCGAGCCAAGTGATATACGACAGGGAGCACTGGGTGATTGCTGGTTCCTCTCGGCTATTGCAGTGCTCTCCCAGCACCGTAAGCGACTGGAGAGCGTCTTCCTCAACACGGACTCGAAAAATGGCCTCTACTCGGTTCGGTTCTTCAAGAACAACGAGCTCAAGGTTGTCACTGTGGACGACACCTTCCTAGTAAACAGGTACAACCGCCCTGTCTTCGCCCGCAGCGAGAACAATACCGAGCTCTGGGTGATGCTCTTGGAGAAGGCCTACGCAAAGCTCCACACTTGCTACGAGGCGATTGAGGCAGGGTTTGTTGACCAGGCGCTCGTGGACATGACCAACGGGATATCGTCGAGATACGACATGACCAAGGATGTCACAAAAGCCAAGATCAGCGACGGAAGTCTCTGGCAAACCCTTATCAACTACCACCAGCAGGGCTTCTTGATGGGCGCCGGCACTCCCTCTGGTTCTGACTCAGAGGCGAATGCGTCGTATTGGGGCATTGTTCAAGGCCATGCCTACTCCATCCTCGATATGTTTCAGCTCGATACCGGCATCAACCTCATACGGCTCCGAAACCCGTGGGGGAGGAAAGAGTGGACGGGGGACTGGAGCGACGAAAGCCCCAAATGGACACGTAGGTACCAGAAAATCGTGGAGATGAGAACGAACAAAAAGTTCGTCTCGGCCGACGACGGGGCCTTCTGGATGAGCTTCAGGGACTTCACTATACACTTCGAGGACATTTACATCTGCAGATTCTTCGAACCAGAGGCCGGGTGGATCCCCAAAACTCCCTACTTTGGCGAATGGGATGACACCAACGACGGTGGGTGCACGAACAATGTGAGCGTACACAGGTCGCCGCAGTTCCACCTCACCTGCCTCAAGCCAGGGGCGACGACAGTTGTACTCAACTTAGCCCAGGAAGATGCGCGCGGGAAGTTCGACCCAGAAACAGGCAAGCAGATGAAAAAGGCCGCCATTGCCATTGAGATCTATCAAAATAGGGGCAGGCGCGTGTCCCGATCGAAGAGCGGCAAGAAGTTGAAATCCAACCCAAGGGGCTATGTTTACTCCCGAGAGGTGACCTGCGAAGTTACCTTACCTCAATACTTCCGGAAAGGGGAGCTCACAGCTTACACGGTCCTGGTTTCTACCTTCCATCCAAAGGTGATATACACCAAATAGCCCGTTTACGTGTGTGTATGTGTGTGTGTGTGTGTGTGTTGGTGTGTGTATGTATACACTTATAATAGACGCATAAACAAAAGGAAGAGTGCGCAATCATCGATCTGGCACTGACTTAACAACCCCTTCGGTAATAATAATAACAGGTGCATCGCAAGTTTACGGTGCGGGCGTATAGCAACCAAAGCATAAAGCTCGAAGCCTTGAAGCCACCACAAAAGAAGACTTGAAGAAGCTGTGACTGCCTAATATGATGTCTGTGCCCGTTCCAACCAATTATCTTAGGAAGTCTCATTCAATATTACGTATACAATAGTATTCATTTTTGTTTTCCTTGTCCTTAATGTGAACAATGTTACAACTGCTACTTACCTTCTTTATATCTGTAAGGACGAAAAGAACACGATAAAATTCGTGTATGAGATATGTGTAATGCGTTTACTAATATACAACTATAAATTGTAAGTCACATTTTCATGAATGGGGAAAATTTGAACCTATTTAAATTTTAGTGAGCGCAAACAATTCTCGCCCCGTGAAGTATGTGTGTGCCTTACCAAGCTTGTTCCTTTCGCCTTGTTCTTGGGGTTTGTTTCATGTGAAAATATGGTGATCATAGACATAGATCGGAAATAGCGCCTAGCGTACAATGCCATATACATAGTGATATATCCCAGCATTAGTAGATTGTTCCTTGTACGTGTTCATGCATTGCAGCTGTACGTCACATGCAACGCAGTCAATTCATCATAATGCTGCGTGCTCTTGACTCGTGAGACTCTTGATATTACGAGATTATTCTGCATAACATGCAAATATGCTAGCATGCTAGCATTCCTCTGGCTATTCATCCACACACTAGCACTGCTGGTGTTGCTCGTAAGATGGTGGTGGACACATTAGCCGGGCGGTCCGTAGCGTTTACCAGCTAGCAAGGTCGCCAAGTCGTAGTACGCATGTGCGGTTGAACTCTAGACATAACTATCTAGCTATGCTAGCTATGGCAGATTCACTCCATCTAGCTCTAGAGCTACATTCGATGTGACATGTAGTAGGCTTGATACGATTATTAGCATGTACATCCAGATGTGAGCGATGATGAAACGCCCGCCTTTCTCTATTTTGCTTTCTGCAACGGGCGCGTCGCGCATTCCCCCTCTAAGCTTGTATCATATAGCTAGCTGCGCAGCTCACCAGCTAGCCAGAGCAGAGCATTACAGGTCGGCCAGATGCGTGCATAGTACGTATCTACCATTGGATTAAAATTTTATTGAATTTAATTATGTTGGATTGCACGAGTTTATCTACTGCATCGGTAAAGAATAACAATGAGTAGTTGAACAAAGGCAAACATTTCTCTCATCATTATTGAGGTATATTGCACGCTATGATCTTATGGCTTTCAAGGCACCATTGCAAGAGCAAGGTTTCGCTAATTTTGTTCGACCTGCTACAAGGTGATGTTTAGTTTGTTGTTGTAGAGTTGAGGTCTACGAAGTCGGTATTAAAAGTAGCATTCTTGCACGCGCACAGAATAGCACGCGTACCGATAATATGGTTTAATCATTTAAATAATGATCTCTGTATAAACGAAGACTGTATAAATCACCACAGGAGTGATATCTTGGAATAAGGACTACTGGTATTTTGTTGGTAGAATATTAGGAATATGTACAGCGTGCATCGTTATTTTTGAATGATTGATTGTGAATGCATTTGATGGGGGAGGGGGGAATAGATGTAAGAGTTGCAAGAGTTGCAAGTGCAAATTCATTTCAACCATGACAAGCCGAACTTATTCTCTCCTTTCAAAAAATGCCGCAAGAGACAAACTTGATTGGCACAAGAAGGAAGCTGTACTGGGGTGTTTCGAAGACAATGGTCTCCATTTTGTAATACGAGCTAAGAACTAACTCTATTCATACGCTTTTGTCACCAAGTGGAATATTGCTTCAAATGAAAATAATATGGTATGCTTAAAATACGCAGGAATTACTTCTCTCACCATAGAACACAGAGCAGCAGCAGCAGTATTTATTAATCAACTGCTACTGGTCAAGGGTGATGCCGACAGATAGGAGGAAACCGTCTTTGGTATCTCTCAACTTGTGGCTGAGTACAGTAGCCTTGTTTGAACGTGTAATTTTAGCATTGTAGGTGCAGGATTCTCCGTAAAGACTGGTATTTCTGCACTCCACGCTGTTTGGGTCATGGGTTCTTTTATTGTAGAAGATAAACAGATTGTGCGCACAATTTGGACACGGGCCAGCGCCCCCGTGCTTCTTCGTGGAGAAAATGCGCTCAATCAATTGAGGCTTGGAACCGGACTTGAAGAGATAGTTACTTTCGCATAAGACTTTGAGTTCTTTCACTTTCAACTTCTTCAAACACTCCAGGAACTTCTTGTCGGATTCATCTGCTTTCCCCTCCTGAGATTTAAGGCGCTTGACCTGTTCAGTCTTCTCTTCCGCACGTCTCCGCTTCCGCCGTGCTGCAGTCTCTCTTCGCTGCTCTTGTTTGAAGAAAATAGCTTCCTCGTCCAGAACAACTCCGTTGTTTCGTTGCTGCGGCTGTTGCTGCTCCGCGCCTTCTTCCATCCCTGACTCCTATAGACTCTAAAAAAAGAATAAGGGGGAATTTCTTCTTTTAGACTAACTAGAGGTTGGGACCGGGACGGTTTCTTCTGTTCTAGATTGTGAGGAAGGACGGTAGAGGACGGTAGAGGTGTTCTGAAAGGCAAGGGGGGATGGGATCTTTCTTCTAATAATTCTCTCTCGAATTGTGACTACGAGGCGAAACCTTATGAGACAGCTCTTCTCCTTAGATATTTCCTAAAATCCCATCGGTTTTGTTACATGCGACAACACATATGCACTCTTTAGCTTGGAGATCGTCGCCTAATAGAAGTTTCCCGCATGATAAATTGTCAGCCTGCGAACCACTGAAAACATGATTCAGACTCTCAGGCGCCCATGTATCGTGTAGAGAACCAGGTCCTTTTTGTTGTGTCGTAATGTTTGGCGAGATAAGGACGGGAATCATGTCGCATAATGAAAACTCTTGGGGAAATGACAGTTTGTCCCTATGATCACACATTGTTTGTATCTGAATTGATCGGGCCGATCGCGAAGCTTGTTCTTCCGCCACTTCCTTGCAGGCATTCTCGAGGGAAGCCACCCGAAGTCCTTCTTCTTCGTAGATGGGGAACGCGGTACTTGTCAGAATAGTTCTATTTTATCACTATAATGGGTTTCGGAAAGGAAGTCCGCGCTTAAAGAGAATAGACTACTAGTAGATATGAAAGTGGCCAGCAAGGCATCTACGTCTTACCACCTTAGATTTTCCATCTTTTTCCCAAATAGAGATTACTATCATATATCATGACGGCATTCGAATGAATCATACAACAATAATGAACCAGCTGCTGAAACACTATGACTGGGATCGGTCTAAAGCAGCCTCGGGCGGCGTTGGAATGCTTTGGCAGGTGTATGATGAAGTCCTTATTGGCGATGTAGAGTAGTCGCTGTATGATTATGATCCACCCACGTAGCCACTTGCATTCAGATATTCCCTGGAAGAGACCGTAAATCGAAGAAGCAAGTGTCAATCTTCCTCATTCAGAAGAAGGTTGTGATCATTATCATCACCATCACCATCATCATCATCGCCATTATCATCATCGTCAATCCCCTACCACCATACGTATTTATCTCATTTATTATATTGTCATTTTCTTGATTAAATTGCAGAGCATTCCAAGGGTAGGTCGCGACGAACTTTGGGAGAAGGTGGGTGATATATTTACATGTGCATATATTGATCATTTACAAAAATTACACGTGCAAAAAATCACTCTCGCGGTGATTTCAGGTGATTAAGAAGGATGCATCGATCTTGACCAAGCTCAGACATCCGCACGTATTGGATGTTAAACGTGCTCCTTGCGAAGATAGAAGTGCGTGGCTCTTGATTTTGTTGTTGATTATCAGTATTTTATTACTAAAATTTAGGTGCTCTGTAAAATAATATAAATTGTTAACGAAAAGGAATAATATAATATATAGTACTTCAATTTATAACTCTAGTCGTAAATATTATATAAAAATGGACATTTGGTGCTCCATATTCTTCTCGATATAACCTGAATACAAATGATATGAGATTTTCTGTAGTGATGATGGGTATTTTGCGAGATGTGCGAGATGGAGGTGTTGTCTTAATATTTTGTTTTCCTTTCTTCTAGGTGCTTTGGTGTTCGTTACGGAGCCTGTGGTAGAAATAGTAGTAGTAGTAGTGGTAGTAGTAGTAGTACGAGAAGAAGGAGTAGGAGGAGGAGGGGTTGAGGAGGAGTAGGAGAATAGCAGCAGTAGTATCATTCACGTATATTATTTTGTTCACCATGCTTTAAGGACAGAATATATGTGACTTTTTGTGACTCTTGCATACAGTGGTGATTATTTTTATACTTACATCCTTGCTATAAGGTGTGTTCACTAGCAAACTTACTTGGCGACACCCGTGGGATCGAAGGGGTTACTTCAGAGAATATGCTTCTTCACACCTGTTTCTTTCGATTTATTTATTTATTTATTTTTCCCTTCTCGAAGCCCCAAGAGAAGGAGACGAAAGAGGTGGCGTTTTGAATCTTGCTCTTCTCCGTAGGTTGTTCCCGGAGCGGCAGCAGAGGGCAAGGATGGAAAGGGCAACGGTAATGATGGGCATATCTGCAGCATATAGACTACGCATTTTCATACTATGAATATTGAGCTATCGAGAATCCTCCTTCCCTTATCATCTCCCTATACTTGCCATTGCGGAATATTCCAAACATCTCCTTCTTTCCTTACTTAGGGTCAACATCGCTACAACTCCCAGCCCACCTGGCTAATGTACAAATATTCAAGGAAGAGAGCATTGTTTTTCCCCGTCGCCATATCTTCACTTTCATAGACAGAACATGCCCCGACAGCAGTAGTAGCGGTTGCAGAAGAAGGTAGATACGCCAAACCCTTGACACCAACCTTCCCCCCTCTTTAGGTCCAGATCACGCACTTGGACGTGAAGAACGGATTGCGGCAACTAGTAGAATGCCTGGAATTTTTGCACACATCAGGACGTTTGATCCATGGCCACGTATCTCCTTGCAACATCTATCTTACGCCTAGCGGCCACTGGAAACTCGCGGGTGATAAGAGAGTGAGAGAGGCGCATAGCTTTGCCAACATGCTATTCCCCTTCCATCCATCCATCCATTCATCCGTGCACCATGCACATCATCAAATAATTACCTTTCATCAATTTCGTTGAATGATGTAGTCGTCATAATGGTCATTGTAGTCATTCCTACATCGTTGCTATCATCCATCATCCCCCATCATCCATCATCAACATCAACAACAATGACAACAGGGTTCGGTTTCTCCCAGAAGGCGGAGACACAAACGACTTTGGTACCGCCGCCGTTATCATCATCCGTCATCATCATCATCATAGTCATCATCCGTCGTCATCATCAGCATCATCAGCATCATTAGCATCATCATCATTTGTCATCTCCCTGCAGTCATATTATCATCATCTTCAATATCGTAGCCCTTCATGTGTGCTTATTTATTCACCATCACGGCTGCTGCTCCTTACTACATTTTATAGCTTAGAAGATGATAGAAGAGACTCGAAACAAAGTAGCAAGGGGCTTGTAATAGGGGTTGAATTTATGAACTCCTCCGTCACCCCCCCCCCCCCCCCCCCTTCTGTTATTCGTTTTCCTCTTTCTCTCTAGCGTACCGTGGCTACTCGCTTTTCGTTATAATATCTCGTTATGTCCCTCATTCTCATCATCAACCATCCTTTTTCGCCGTGGTAGGTTGCATATCACCTTTGCAAGTTCATCGCCAAGAAGCAGCATTCCCCGAAGCCGGTGAGAACTCAAAGACTGCAATGCACTTAGCATTGATAATGTTGTAGTAGGAACAACACATATACATATTTTTCATCCGTCGTCTTCGAGCTTGCCATGGCTGCTATCATTCACCATTCCCACCACTTCTCCTCTTGCTTCCTACATATACGTAAAGGACAAAGTTTTTGCATGTTGGGTTATAAGGAAAGGATGTTATTCAAGAGTGTTGACACCTTTTGTGCTGGTGCTGGTGCTGCTGCTATGTTTCAACTACTAGTTACTCACGTTACTGTCTCTACTATATCAGGTGGCAAGCATTGATGAATACAGGGCTTGGATAGGTAGAGCGTAGTGTAGCAATAGTAGCAGTAGTAGAAGCAGTAGTAGTAGCATTGACAGTTTCTCAACTAGTAGGTAGGAGAGTGCAGTATGTTATTGCAGATGTTAGGTGCGCGCACGTAGTAGTAGTAGTAGTAGTAGTAGTAGTGTGTATACATAGCATAAATCTCGAAGAAGACAATAAACGTATTCCTCTCATCTCCCTCATCGCTCGCCCCCACCGAAATTATGCGTTTTCATCCAAAAATCTGTATTTATATGTTGTGTACACGATTGCAACAATTACAACAATGACATCTACGCTTTAGGGAGCTTGCACAGGCCTTTGATCTTGGACAGTATACCGAAGACCCTGCGGAAGTAGTAGTAACCTATAATCATCATCATCATCATCATCATCACATCATCGTCATTGCTGAAGGTATTTGGCGAGAATGCTGGCCGTTGATCCCACACATCGAGCTTCGCTTAAAGGCTTCTTATCGTCCGAGTATTACAACGATGTGCTTGTAAGGACACTCAGGTGTGGGTGGGTGGGGGGGGGGGATGTGCGTGGAAAGGAAGAAGAAGATCCATTACGTACCATTTTTTTGGGTTACTGGGCTGAAGCAGCATGTAACCCATCATCGATGGATCATCATCATTATCCACCATCATCCATCATTCATCACTTACCTTCATCATCACTGCAAACAACGAAAAGGTACCTCGATGGGTTGCTCCAAACAGACCTCAAGACCCGCGTGCAGTTCCTAAGGTAGTTATTTATTATTTTCTTCCTCTACAGCCTCCACCTCCCCCCTTCGATTCGATATTGTACACACTGCACCGAAATAATAATGAAATAGTCGATAGAATCATGGGTGGTACATCTTATATCATCGCGTGCAGTAGTTAGCATCATCATATCATGCAAATCATTTCTCAGGACTCATTCGCATATAGTTTCTTTTGAAAGTTCATTGTTAAGTTTACTCTGAAGTTATACTACATTATCATCTTCTTCATCCCTTCGTCTTTCCTCGATTCTCTCTCTGCTCTCCATAGGCAGCTTCCAAAAGTGATTAACCTTTTCGATGCAAGGAACGCGGAGATGAAGGTGATGCATTCTGTGGACAAAGAAGGGGGGGTTGGGGTATGGACTCAATTGATTGACGGTTATGAACTAAACACAATATTCTTCCAGGTCCTTCCAAAGCTGATGCTCCAGTGGAAGGTAGTTGCCATAACTACTCTTTTTTATTATTGCATGATGGTAAATATTACTATATCGCGACAAATGATATTGTGTTGTCGTCATAATATCATCATTATCATCATTATCATCATCATTTTCACCTAGTGAACATCTATTCGTACGAACCCGGCAGGTGGGAGAAAAGCCACTGATGTTGTATACGTTGCCGGCTATTTTGAAGTGTGCGG
This sequence comes from Bigelowiella natans CCMP2755, assembly GCA_000320545.1. Lineage (NCBI taxonomy): Eukaryota > Cercozoa > Chlorarachniophyceae > Bigelowiella > Bigelowiella natans. Next base: position 132,055 of record ADNK01000490.1, on the reverse strand, counting down.
AAAGGATGCCGAAAAGATCGTTCGCAGAGAAGGTGGTATTTACTCCTACTACCTACTACTACTAGTAGTAGTAGTGTTCGTGAGTGTGCCGATGCTGCTGCTGTTTGTTGTCTAGGTTGAATCTTGTGGTTGGTGGTGGTGGCAGTATTAGGGGTTGTGGGCCTGAGGATCGAGAAAGATGTTGTTGATAATGATAATGATAATGGTGATGATAGTGCTCTAATAGACGCGACATATATCGGTGAGATATTCACATCACAGTGTGGCCATCTACGCACATGTTTGTGTTTCTGGTTGTCGTCATCATCATTGTCGGATAGATCGTTCCGGTTTTGCGAAGGGTGTCTCAGATAAAAACGCCACAGTTCGTTTATGTGGTAAGAAGTAGGAGGAATGAATATATGTATGTAAATACTAGTAGCACATATATACTTAATTCTCGAGATCGAAAGTCTACACACACGCACAGAGAGAGGGAGAGAGAGAGAGGACACCTCCTGCCCCCTACCCTAACCAGTTCGGGATACGTCGCTATTGACGTAAACGAGTTGATGAAGAAAGTGCCGCATGATGTTGCTTATGATGATGATGATGATGATGGTGGTGGTAATGATGAATGTTGTATTACGATAAAGGTTTTGTCAAATTTTACATTCCTGGTGGAGAAGACGGATGATGGCCAGCAGCAAGGAGTTAGTAAATGTTTCTCCACTGCCGTTTAATTGCACACGTTATTGAAGCTTCTATAAGAGATATTCGAAATTTTCGAATGGATGACTACTTTGTCTGCTAAAGAATATTATTGATATTCACAAGATGTAACAGCAATGTTGGGAGCATTCTTCCTTACACTTTTTTCACCGTTCTGTCCTTTTGGGTTGTGGTTATAGCTTCTAGTGCCATTGCTCCTTGCGGGTTTGGAGTCCAAAGAAAATCGTCTGCAGGACTTAGGTGCGTAGCCATCCATGCGTGTTAGCTACTACGGTTCTTGGTGGTGGTGATAATAATATCAACATCTTCCCTTCCACCTGGAAGTGAGTCGATGATTGAGTCACCTAAAATGGAAGGAGGAGTGCAGTAGCGTGTTGTTCTTATAAAGAAGATAATGTATGTGCATGCTATCGTAGCTACTACTGTCTGTGATGAGAAGCAAGAAGGAGTAGCAGTTGATAGATGAAGTTTCTCCTTTATCCCTCTCTCCCCGGTCTTAGTTTAAGGGGTAATGATGAATGATGGACGGTGATTCTATTCTTATTTTATTTGTTTTACTTAACTAGCAATGCGAAAGATCGTGGAAACGGCCAATGCGAACAAATTCGCTTATTCTGCACTCAAAACAGAGTGAGAACAACCTCATATATACAGTGTCACGCGCGCGCGCGCGCACACACACACACACACACACACACACACACACACAAACACACACACATATATATATATATATATATATATATATGGCCCCTTTTTTCTTTCACCCAAGTCATTAATAACTGATCCAAGCTTTACACAAATTCCTCCTCGCATGTATGTATGCAACCAATGCAGCAGCAGCGGTACAAATCATATCATCATTTTTATGTAACTGTATGTGTGTGTGTGTGTGTGTTTGTGCAAGCGGACATGGCCACAGATATTTGTATGCACAAATCACAATATATGTACGTTTGTATCTCAGTGTCTTTAGTCTCTCTCTCTCTTTCTTCCTTTTGCTTGCTCTTGTGTAGATGTGGGGGGGGGGGGGGGGGCGAGTTTGTTTCTACGTGTTTTTTTCCTTCCTCCACCACCAGACTTTCATCATCATCATCAGCAGCAGCAGCATTTGCATCATTGATGTCGTTCCTTATCATCATCATCATCATCATCATCGTCGTCATTGCCACCTCACCATCCCTTGTGTCTTCTCCGTCTTCAACAAAAAAGCATATTACCGAAGATCCAAAGACTCGCCAAGGGGCCAGGTCCTGCTGAGGTGCGAGCAGGTGGGTGTGCAAATTATCAACAACAAACAATGATGTCAAACATTGAAGATTGATAGAAGCAACCACAAACAATGATGTCAAACATTGAAGATTGATAGAAGCAACCCCGATCTTGATTGATGAGCAGCGCATCCCTGAAGGAAACATAGATTAATCACGGTGGAATGATGATGACGATGCTGAAAATATGTGGAGGGAGGGTGGGTGAGTATGGTGAGAACTACTATGATGATGTGCTATTCCTCATTTGAACAACAAGGTGCACTGAATGCCATCGGAAACCTGTTCGAGTTATTTGATAAAGTCACGGTGAAGGAGCTTATCATTCCTGCTGTCAATGATGCAATTAAATTCGGCAGGGTCGGTAGTAGTAGTAGCGTGATTATGACAGTCGTGCGTGGGAACCCTGCATCATCAGAAGAACGATGATGATGATGATAATGATAAATAGCAACGATGATGGAAGACTGATTGATGCAAGGAGAGGACTTGTAACACTGCTTCTTGCAATTGAATCATAAGCATCTTTCACCATGGTATTATATATGTGAAAAATATATATATATATATGTATATAATATATATATATATATATATATATATATATATAAGTACGTTGATGGTGTGTTAGTCTGCGATATTACTACGGGCGGCTATACGATTGTATTCGTCTCTTGGCAAGGCAATGGGAGCGAACATCACAGCTACAACCCTTTTACCAATGGTTGCTAATACAAGTGTAGTAGTTGTAGTAGTAGTAGTTGTAGTAGAAGAAGAAAGGATAGATGGTTACTAGGGAAAAAGTAATTTGGAGGGAGGGGGGCCAAGGGCTGGGGAAGAAAGAATTGCACACCATTAATACCAAAGAGCTAAAAGTCCCCTGCCACCATTTTCTTCACTTATATTTCCTCGATTCGCGATTTTCGCCTGTTTGCACCCATCACACACGTACGAGGGAGAGAGAGAGAGAGAGAGGGAGAGAGAAACACACATCACGCATGCACACATTAACGCACGTTGCATGATCTTTTGTATCACATACGGTTGTATTGTTAAGGAGAACTCTTCTACTTCATCACAGCCTATTATCGCACCTATTGCATCATCATCCGCCACACTGCCTTTTAGGTCACGCCGCTGCTGATGGAGTCGTGTCTCTCCAAGGCTGATGTTGCGAATCTTTTGGAAATAACACAGGTTGTGGTGGTGTGGGTGCTGACATCGTGAATGTCATTGTCTTCAATATCTTTATTCTCTCATTATTATGCGCTATTGCTCTAGACCATGCTTTCTAGTGTTGGGAGGCTGAGACTCGCACAGCTGTCAGACAGGGCTTCGGCAGGATCAGTAATAATAATAATAATAATAATAATAATAATACATCTTGAACAGTATACTCTCCATGATGATGAATAATGACACGGACACGACAATCACGACGATGAATGACGGCAACAATGACGATGGCGACACCACACCAACAACAATGGAGGGAGATGTGAATGATGATGCTCTTTTTCAGGAAGTAGACGCTTCGGGCCTAACTGCAGCGCTTGATGATTCTGGCGATGTTGGTAATGGAGTTGACCTAGGGTGGAAGGGGGCGGGGGCGGAGGGAATGGAGTGGAATTTGAGGTTGGCAACCAACAAGAAGCAATGACAAACGAATGTCGTTTCGTATCGAACTTTATTTTGAAATTAGCAAATTCTGCACTATCATTATCATCGTCATCATCATCATTATCATTATCATCAGTGTTTTCTTCTTCTTCTTCTTTTTCTGCTGCTGCTGCTGCTGCTGCAGCTGTCTCTTTCTGCTTCTAGCAACATGAGCTGACTATAAGTTAGTCATCATCATTAAAGACGAGCGACGGTTGAATTCTTCTTTCGTACTATCTGCTGACCCTTCTATGTTATTGTTGTGTCAGGAACCTTCTCGGATCTACTTGCCAAGGAGTATGCGACCAAACCAACACCGGGAGGTGATGTAGTTTCAGCAGAAGTAGCTGGAGGAGGAGGAGGAGGAGGAAGAGATCCATTCGACATGGGTTTCTTCGGTGGCGGGAACAGCAGCAGCAGCAGTAGGAGCGGGGGGAAAACAATGATGGGTGCAGCAGTATCATCATCATCATCATCATCATCATCATCACTACCATCATCCACAAGGACAGGACGACAGACAAAACTGCCTGCTCGCGTGGTAGTTGAAGCGAGTTAGAATGCAGAATGATAAAGTGGGAGGAAGTAGTCAAGTCGTGCATGTATGTTACAGATTATACTTTGAGATATTGCCTTGTTCAGTTATCAAATAATCTTTGTTGTGTTTTCTAATTTCCAAAATTTAAATAATAACATCAAGACACGTCTCCACATACTTTTGTCCTCCCCTTGCCCCCTACTATATCTCTCAGACCAGCCAGAACCAGCAGAGCAGTACGACTACGACCACACAGGGTAGGGGTTGTTACAATGCCTAATGATAAAAAGAGAAGCGAAGGCGATGAGGATGAGGATGATGATGATGATGATGATGATATTGATGATGATGATATTGATGATGATGATATTGATGATGATGATTATCATTATGGCCAATGATGCTGCTAACGACGGCGAGCGTGTGTAGAATGATGTATACGAGGCTGCACGACAGTGAAATCTTTTACTTTCTTGCCTGGAACTGAATAAGAATCTCTGTGCTGCTGCATGTATTCATTCATCATTATCACCAACAACACAGTAACAACATTATTGTCATGGTTATCTCTACGCATGAATCAGCGAGTAACGATGGCACATCCGATGCATTCAATTTCCTCTCGGGAGGAGGAGGAGGACCTACTACGAACATTAGCAACGCGGATGATATATTTGGCGATCTAATGAGTGGTAGCACGGGTAGCACCAAGAACAACGGTAACAGCAGCAACCCTCTTCATCATCAAAGGAATGGAATGGGAGGAAACAGCAGCAGCAGTAAGCATTCATCCTCGAGAGGAGGCAGCAGCAGCGCCAGCGCCCTGGATGATCCTTTCGGGGATTTTGGGTTCGGTGGTGGCAACGACAGAAGTAGAAATAGCAACAACGCAGCAATGAACAAGCATAGCTCTAGCAACAAGATGGTAAGATCCGGAGGTGCAGGAGGAGAAGGAGGAGGAGGGGAAGCAAGTGTGATTTCAAAGATGACGAAGAGAGGAAGCTCGGGAAGTGTATCTCGCGGCACCAGCGTTGGCTTCATGGGCGGCACCACCAATAGTAGCAACTTGATGGGAGGAATGATCGGAGCAGGAAGTTCAGGTGGAAGTTCAATGATGGATGATTTGTTTGCAACCTGCTGAAAGACGGAAAAACTTAAATTAGTTTGTCGTACACTATTTGAGAGGCAAGCGTACATTTCAGTGTCCAAATTTTGTGTATGAACCATTGAACTTCTTCATGTATTTTTTTCGCGAGTCATGATTATTTTCCTTTCTTTTTCTCCACATCTTTCCTTCTTTAGGCGGGATGGATGATTTCCTCGGCGGGTTTGCAGCGGGAACTAGAACTGGTAGGAGATTGAAGTTAAAAAATGATAGCAGCTCGAAATGCGATAACATATGAATACTGCGTATCACCTGACAAATCAACAGCAGAATATATGTACCCATTTTGAGGCGTGGAATGGTCCGCCCCCCTCTCCCCTCTTCACACCCCTCCACCAATTACTTCATAAGAAACTAGCTGATTACTGATATACGAATTCTCAGCTACAATCAACAAAACAATTGGTTTTGTTATCAACATAACAACTGGTTTTGTTTGTTTCTTTGATTGGTTCTTGAAAGCTCCAGGGAGTATGGGAGGGAATGGAGGAGGTGGTGATGTCCTGGATTTCCTCGAGACAGGAAATAGCGGGTTCAACAAAGTCGTGGGAACAATGGGGCAGAACTCTGGAGTTGCTCCAGGTAACACAAACAATATGAAAAATGGATTGCACGAGAAGCCATATCGATTCTTTCCAAATTCAGAAACCTATATGCTGTTATATTTTTAGGATCTAGTGGTGCCGAAAATGACATTTTAGATTTTCTCAATTAGTAGTTAGTTGTTTTTGACAATGACTTGTTGGTTATTCCCATCATTGGTGTGTGTGTATTCATATGTGCTGTGTCCCTTCATCTCCGTTGCGTTGAATCTAGAAAAGATCTAGGTATAGACAAGACATGATTGTGTCCGTGATTCATGTTGCAATTTACATGGTACTTGCTAAGATTACTAGATTAAGAAACACTGCTGCACGTGCTGTGCATGGCGTTCTCGTACAAAGCTACTAATGCCGACCTGCAGAAGCACGCATGTTGTCAATTTGCGTCACTTTCTAGCTTTGTTGTGTGCATGCTTAGATGTGGAACTAGCTAGCTGAACACTACTAGCTAGCTAGACTAGTTGCCACGGACATGCTAGCATGCTAGCATAGCATGGCTAACACAGCTAGACAGCTAGACGTGCAGCATGGATTTAGCAGTGGACATGCATTAGCTAGTTAGCTACTAGCTACAGCAGATGGCGCATGGAGATGGTTGTGAGCAAAACTTAGTTTAGTTTTTGGCCCTACTACAACCTAGCTAGTTGCACATGCATGCCATGCGCGCTAGCTAGCGCGGCGCTGTTAAATGTGGGCAACGCTAGAACGCACAGGCTAGCAGGACTAGCAGAGACAACGCACAGACGGTTGTCTAGTTAGATAGTTGTTCCTAAGCCCGCACATTGAGATGCCCATCTAGCCATGATCATCGAACTCAAACATCATGTCAGTCAAAGTGGCATAGCAGCATCATCTATTTTTCTGCATTTTTTCACTGCAAAGATTCCACATGATTTTTCAATCTTTGATCGCACCACACGATGTGCAATTGCATCGTTGTAGACCACACGATAGTTTTCATGAAGAAATGATGGCAAGCACATTTAGCTTCTTTCCACATGTTCAAAGTTGGTGTAAGTTAAGGTTTTAAGACCTTGGTGTTTAGGTGCGACGAAGGATCAAGAAAAGAAACAATGTTTAAGTTTTCATCGTCATGTCTAAATTCTATCATTATTTTGTAAACCAGAGATTTTCTAAAATGAATTTTCACACTTCTTTGTCAAGTCTATCAATTTCATTTAGTCCAGACAAGCTCTGCTACTTGTCTAACATGATGGGATTTTCACACCATGCATATGCAAGAGGTGCCTAACACAATTCGATTTGTGCGCAAACCTTCGACTGCAAATCGTGCATTTGAATGGTTGCTCTCCTGTGTGAGATCGCAGATGCGACAGAATGTGACATTTGCCAGCTTTCATAGATCCACATACCGAACAAACATACCGCAAGTTGTAACGACCTTTCACAGAACATATGCGAGTGATCGCTTGTCAGTAACAATGGATGCCAGATTATTAGGAAGGTTCATTGTGCATTTTACCGGAATGCTTATTGAAAATTTGAACTGTTCGAATTTGATCAGGCACTCCAAAGCTGTTTGCACTACGACCGGAAGATGATGGAGTTTCTTCTGCTTGTGGACGGATTGATTGCACTTCCTTCGAATGATGATTTACGATGAAAAGTCCACCCTGTGAATCCTCCGCTACGTCGGCGTAACCCCCCTTTTTTTCGGTGAATCTGTCACACATTCCAAGCAGTACGTTCGGTAAATTCTTGACTGTTTGCGAAGGCATAGTAACAGGGGGAATAGTCTTCACAGCGAAATTTTTCGGACCGACAACATTCCCTTCGCCATCTGGTAACGACAGATGAGAATATTGGCTATGGCCGCCATTACTACTGCCAGAATTTGCCATTGAGGCCTGTTTCTCTCTTCCTTCCGAATATTGCCTTGATACTGAAGAGGTGGGAAGGTAAGAGGTGGGTGGGGCCGTGGCTGGGGTGTGGGCGACACGAGCATGGATAGAGTGGGGGATATGGGGTGGCGGATAAATTTCGTGACTGCTTGAGGAGCAGTAATGATTTGGAGCATGCTTAATCTGAAAATCTTGGGGTAGGCTTCTTTCTTGCGACCAAGTCGCAGGATTTGGGTGAGTTTTAAGGAGAACTGGTGGTATCGAAACGTATGATTGTTGATGTGGGGAAATGAAATAAAAATTTTGAGGGGGGAGAGCTGGATGATCAACGTGTACTTCTCCAAGTGTATGCATACCAAAATAGGGTATGTGACGCAGTGGATAAACTATAGGCATTCGCATTCGAGGAGCAAGATATGGCGCAGAAAGTTGCAATGGAAAAACAGAATCCTGGCGGACATAGGTTGAGTGATGCCTTCTATTGTAATGCGAGCTCATCTCACTAAATTGCGCAAGCATTTCCCTTTTCTGCTCTTCGTTTCTGCGTAAAAGGTTACATAAATCGGTGAAAAAGTTTTGATTGAGTGCTACCATTGTGAATTTACCCCCTCTCATCTGCGTGTATCTTCTGTCTCTGCCTCTGAGAAGTTCCTATATCAACACGCTCGTGTTTTATGGTGGCGTTTCTGAGGGCATTTAAGGGGAGAGATATTACAGATTAGCCAATCAAGATTTGTTGCAGATTTTTCGTACATCCTCCTCCTTTTTCTTAGCCTACTGTGAGGACTATCGCACGAAGCTAGTTCATTGGACGTTAAATTGACTTTCAGAGATACAGAGGGTGTACCAGTCTCCGTGGATACAAGATATCCTGGCATGTTCAATATCTTTATGTTAGCGTTCATGTGAAGCCTTCATGGAGTTGAAGTATTTCATTTTCCCCCCATCACAACATGATACATCACAAAGATACATGCATCAAAATAAAATCTTACTCTTCTTGTGTTTTGTGTTGTCAGGCGGACAGATATCCGACACACTGCAAGCAGATTGGGGTAGTTTTCTTCTTCTTTGCATCCTTCCTATCGACCAAGGATGAAGATACTGAGAGATTTGGTTGGGTGGGGATGAATCGTTTCGTACTGGTGAACCATCCATTGGGTTTCGCAACGTGTGCAAGAGGCTGGCGTGGAACTACCCTCCTCGCTATTTTGCAAATGGGATATGTTTCATAGATACGATATGGAATATTTCACGCTTACGACATGAAATAGCAGAGTTCGGACGTAGTTGCTGCACGTGATTCTCATCACAGATCAATTGTACTCATCAGAGATTTCACAGATCAGAACACCTTGAACGCGAGAATTCACGTTACCCCCTTTTTCAGGTTTGCAAAAGATCGTCAGATTTTATGCCGAAAAATGATATCACCTAAAATGCCATCGGGGCTTCCGGCATTCCCGTTATTTACCGGCATAATCCCCGGGATTATGCCGTCAGAAGTTGGGTGTGTTTTCCCATGCCAGAAAGGTGAAAATCGGACTCTGCCCGGGAGCCTACCGGGATTCATCGATCTGGCTCGAATAGTCATGAATTTTTATTGCTATCATTAAAATATTCCGTGATTTTTTTTCTTTTCGTAATCAAAATCACAACCTGAAAATGAACGGAGTTCGGCAGAAATTATGCCGGCATAAAAATCTGACGAATATGCCAAACCTGAAAACGGGGGTAATCAATTACAAATTTGCCATGTCGCATCCAATTGGATTGGAATTCGAATCTTTAATAAAACGAGACACAAACAAACTTCGGACACTATCGGACACTATCGGACACTCTCGGAAATTACCATCATCTCCTTATGTGAACTGCATGGACTGTTCCTCGGTACAGCCTGTAGATAGGAATGTGGATGGCCAAAAAAGTGACATCTCGTCGCACTGGGCTACAGTAGAAAACGATTTTCGCGACAAGGCCTGTCACACTGCATGGCCGAAAACAATTCTCCGAATTTTTTTTTCCCCTATCCTACGGCCCCTCGACAATTTAGGGTGTGATCCACCGTTTGGAAATCCATCGACGAAATCCGTCCAGGATGGATTTCGATGATTTCCGGTGCACCTTCGTGAGCTTATAATGGTCTTCCACGGACGGAAATTGTTGAAAACTAAACACAGTCATTTCGCATTGATTTTGCACAGTGCGACAACACATTTTAAATTCATCCATTACGACCCTGTTCGCCATCCTACGAAAGATGAGAACCCAATACTCGATTTTATATGTACGATATCGTTAGTATCGTGTCATACAGACGAGATCTAATCATTTTTATTAAAAAAAAAAAGAATGTCAATGTAGTTGTCGCATATCTGAAACTCATGTCTTTTTCCTCATGGACGGAAATCGTCGAGCAAACCCGTACGGAATTCCTGAGTAAGGCAAGTTCTTGCTCACGAAATTCGACCGCGCGAAATTTTAAAAGTACTTACCGAATTTTTATGGGGTCGGAAATCGACGATATCCATCCAAAATCAATCCGTGGATCACACCCTATTATCGAGATCTTCGGATAATCTCCCAAAATATCCATCCGTTCAATGCCGCTGCGACTAGTGCCTACCCTCTTCGCTTTCCTCGCCGCTGTCGGGAGGGCAAATAAAAGTGCTTACAACAACTCTGTTCTCGATCCATCTCACATCGAGAACCAAGTATGGGCTCAAGTATTTAACCCGCATTACGGCCTGCACGTTTTCGCGCTCGGAAAGAACCAATCTCTCTTCCACAAGTTTCAGATAGGCAACGCTTCAAAGGTGAGCTAACTTCCTTACTTCGTGGTTTTCGAGTATAAGCGACTGAGTTTATATTATTTGTTTCCTTCCAGAATATTTTTGTAACAACTGCGCAAATTCAAAACTTCACTTGTATTTTTCGTGCGGAACATCGCGGTGTACGTGTATAATGCCGTATGCACACATGTATATGTGTATAAATTACACGATTAAAATTTTACAATTACAATAAAAATCATGATATTGATGCTGTCATCGATCTCATTCGTTCCACTTCAACTGTGCAGATAACGGACTCGGTACCGTTCAGCAAATGGCATTGTCTTACTCCCAATGCTTCCCTAACATTTGACACTGACCCTGCGGCAGCCGTGAATGCGAATGGGCAGATCGAAGTATTCGCACGAATGTCGGAATTTATTGACTTATGGCAAATCTATCAGCAAGACCCGAAAGATCCTCTCTCCTTCTCCAAGGCGCGCGAGGGTACGTGCATGTGTCCGGCAGTCTCGCCAGAGGACTGCCCGTGGTGCATCAGCTGCGTCGCCGACCCGGACTGTGACAAGCAATATTTCAGCAATCACGCCCCCTTTCCAACAAGCGCTGCATCGGTACTAATGCGGCCCGACCGGAGATTGCAGGTAAACTTCAGAGGATTTGATGGCCAAATGTATGGACTGATTCAGAATCGCTCTGGAGATCCAACGAAGTATGTCCAGGGACCGGTATACGCTGCAGTCTTCGAATAGCAGCTCGCTACTTGTGCTAATAGTTAATCATCTATGACACTGACACCAAAGACCAATTTCATGGACAAACTAGGTTTCGAGCAACTCGCATTCGAGCATCCACTTCATGGGGTAGCATGCTGCAGCAAGAGTCGAACTAGACACGCGGCATAAACCATTGTCATTGATGTTTTTCATGTATTTTTTGCATGGTTACAGAAGAAAGTTAGTCTCATCAATCCAAAGTGATGTTTACATCTAGGCATAGTTTTTCCTAGCTACATCGCATGTTGTGATCTACTGAAACTAGCACGGGCTCGCATCTTGCGATGCTCATTCGATCAAAATACGACTCATCCGAGCCAGCCATGCATGCTAGCATGATCCAGATCGTGCGTGCATGTTCAAAAGCATTGACAAGAGAGATGGAGTGCCGCAAGTTTGTTTCCTGCCTGTGCATGGTTATGTTCTAGATGTTGCTGTGGCGACTCAGACGTGAACGGTCCCCTCCCAGGCAACTTGGTCTCACATCTCACACCCGCTAGCCCGTTGGGGTTTGATGATTCCCCTGCTGCTCGCCTGCACTGTGCATGTGTGTGTGCTGCATCCTGTTGGAAATCACCCATTCGATCACTCACACAACAAATGATTGGAGACTGATGAATCCCATTGATGAGTGCGCGAATCAAGTGGTTCGAATGTTGCAGTTTGTTGCGTTCACAGAACCACAAAAAGTAGTGCACCAAGTTCCACCTTGCGCTTTGCAATCAAGAAGATGATGAAGAAGCAGAAGAAGAAGAAGAAGAAGAAGAAGAAGAAGAAGGAGAAGAAGCGGCAACCATGAACAGGTAAATCAATGAATGAGTGAAGTGATTCCAAATGGCCCAGCGCGGTGCAACGTGCCAAAGTGTCAAAGTCAAGATCCAAGGCTGAAAGGTTCAAGGTCGTCAATTCGTGTTCACTTCGACACTCCAACAAGACGTGCACAAACGCACTTCTGACAAAGTGGTCGCGCCTCAAGCAGCTGGGAAAGCGGAGCAGCCATGCACTCAACGTAGACCGGACGTGGGGACTTGACAAAAGGTCGATGTGGAAGCTCTGTCGATCGTGAAAGAAAGAAACTTTGTTGATCGACCACATTTCCAACCATTGCATGACACTAGCAAAGTGCGAAATGTAGTGCCTCGAGCTGAAAACAATGAGGACTCTCTGGTGTGAAAACCAGCATGGGCAAAATTGACGCGCATGGCTGCGAGGACGCAGCAAGAAGTGATTCCGTCAAACACACGTCGGCAACGAGGAGGTGAGAGAAGGAGGAATCAATCCAGTGTCGCAGAACGAAAATCTGGAATTGTTTCGATTCTTTAAGGCAATGAAACGACAACAATTTACGTTTGTCACAGGTAAAAAATCGAGAAGAAAAGAAGAATCGGGAACAGCATAGCGACCAACGACAGATCTGCCTGCCACGCTGATAACAAAGCACTGTTGTCCGCACACCCTCTACCTTGATGGGTATATGGACCGAGTTTAGCTAGTGATGGGATGGTAGAATGGGGAAGTGGTGAGCATGGTAGTTCGAGATTTTGACTCAGGATTTGGAAGCAACGAACACCCACAATGAGAATGCTTTTCACTTTAATCAGGGCCGCCTACCCGGATGATGTCCCGTTCCCGATTGTCGACGGCGTTCCCAGCCACGAGCCTGCTGCTTTTGTTGTCCTCGATTCTGTGCTTTTTCCTTACGTCCTTTATACTGTCGTCATTATCACCATTGGTGGGGGTGAGGTTGAGAGCGGAGGTAACGACATTGTCATCACCACTCCAGTGGCATCCTAGCCAGACAGCGAGGAAAAGGGAGCGGCGGAAGAGTGAGAGGGGAGAGAACGCCCCTTTTCCACCGCTTCGACGTCTGAAAGGAGGCTGCGCACTGTCTTCACCCCCTGAATTGACAAAACCTCGTGCTTCTGACGAGTACGATCTTGCTGTTGTTGGGGGTGGGTCCGGAGGTTTGGCCGCTGCGAAAGAAGCAGCTCGCTGTGGAGCTAAAGTAGTGCTGTTTGACTACGTTAAGCCTTCAACGCAAGGTGCTACATGGGGATTAGGAGGAACGTGTGTCAACGTTGGATGCGTACCGAAGAAGATCATGCACTATGCAGCTCTTCTTGGCCAGGTGTGTTAACGCATCGTATTGTTTCACATTAACGGTTTGAAGCCACACTTTATGATGGGCTATTTTGCCTTGCATTTTCTACATGTATTCGTAGGGTTTCTTCGACGCCAAGAAGTTGGGATGGGAGATCGGCGGATCGGGAACTAATATCAAGCATTCCTGGGAATCGCTTGTCAGTGCAGTTCAAATGCACATCAAAAGTCTCAATTTTGGATACCGGACAGGGCTCCGAAAGGCTGGAGTCGAGTGTGTATTAAAGAATCTTGATTGATCTATTATTTGATAAACGTGCACTTGTGTGGAAGAATGCATTCCTTAATGAATACGTACGATAGGTATCAGAACGCCTATGCTCGCATCAAGGGGTAGGTCATTTTTTTACTTCGCATGATTTTTTAGCAGTCCTTACAGTGTTGTTTAAATCATAATCGTACCTCTGTTTTCGCTACATCCATAACATACCACCCGGCAAATGGCATTACTTCAGTGATCATGAGGTCGAATTCAGGAGAAAGGACAACACCACCGGTGAGGGAATGAAATTAGTATACTCTACATAAAATAGATTTTGTGTAAGGGCGTGACTTCAGATATGATACTCAAGTATAATCATGGAAAAACGAGTGCGCGTGCGTGTGTGAATGTGTAGGTGTGTGTGTGTGTGTGTGTGTGTGTGTGCTGTATTATGTTTTTGTAGTTTTTAAACACTCGAAATAAAACAGGCAACAACCATTAAATTCTCTTTATGCAAATAGACACTATAGCAAGTGGAGTGTTTGCGTTTGAGTGGAATTATCGTAATTTATTGCTATTTATCACACTATTATTATAAGCTCATCAACGACAAAGGTCGTAAAATTCCGACCTTGGTGCTCCCTCTCTGTTCTTCATCCCTTCTTCATCATCATCATCATCACCATCCAGGTGTGATTAAGGCTGGTAGAGTCTTGATTGCTGTTGGTGGACGCCCCTACATCCCAAGTGACATTCCAGGTCGTCTGTTTTGTACTCATCACACGGAGGATCTACTTGTCCATATAGCAGCTCTTAATAGTAGTAGTAGTAGTAATTGTAGAAGTAGACGTGTAAAGATTCTAAGACAGCACAGTACGGCAACTTCCGAGGCTGCCGCGTCTGAAAAGTGCTCTCCTCCTTGTGTAGGGTGCAACTTGGTTGAAAGCGTTGATGAATTCTTAGTTATCTATATATAAACCAGGTGCAAGAGAGTTTGCAATAACCTCCGACGACATCTTTAGTCTGCGAAGGTAGGGGCATGTGTAGCATGTGTGCGTGTGCGTGTGCGTGTGTGTGTGCGCGCGCGTGTGTGTGCAACAGGGAATCATCTCAGCGTATCGAATGAGTCTGTGCCTCAGCTGAAAATTGTAGCATTTCTAACTGACGGTGTACCCCTTTCATGTATATGCATAATTTGATGTGCAAGACATCCAGGCAAGGTTCTAGTCGTTGGAGGCAGTTATATCGCTTTGGAAACCGCTGGGTAGCAGTAGCAGTTGTAGCAGTATAGTAGTTGTAGTAGTAGTAGTAGTAGTAGTAGTAGTAGCTACTCCCTACAATGCCCATGCATTATTGCCCCCTCCATCCAAAATCATTCCAAAATCATATTAGTGGATCCTAAATTGTATTGGGAGATCAGCACCAAAATTGTGTATAGCATCTTCATGTCATTTTTTATTCACGCGCATGGGTAAGAGGATGAATAGCCTTGTCCACACAGATTTCTCCATGAAATCGGGATCGACGTGGAGGTTGCAGTCAGGTGGGTGGTTGCTGCTATGTATAAGACATAAATGATGAGTACTTAACAGCGATTTGTGTAGTAGCAACAACTGGTATGGCTGCACTACTCGTAATAATATCAGCAGCATTGTCATTAGCTACCCCACCAAGATTCTCGCATTGATTCGAACAATAGTCCCTCCGAGGAGTCGTGCGGCAGCTGTGCAGCACCATCTTTTTCTCCACTCTTTCATCATCATTGTTTACCACAAGGTCATGCGTGCTCAGAGGATTTGACAGGCAGTGCGCCGATAAAGTAGAAGAGACAATGGTAACAGTCATAAACAAAGAGAAAGATAAAAAGGGGGGAGGGGAAGAGAGGGAGGGAGAGGGAGAGAGAGAGAAGGGTCTGGAGGCGATCTAA
This sequence comes from Bigelowiella natans CCMP2755, assembly GCA_000320545.1. Taxonomy (NCBI): domain Eukaryota; phylum Cercozoa; class Chlorarachniophyceae; genus Bigelowiella; species Bigelowiella natans. The sequence continues at coordinate 116,387 of ADNK01000490.1, read as the reverse complement.
TCGCGATGCAATTTCTCGTTATGCTTTTGTTTATGCAGAGAAATATTGGAGTGAAGTTTCTGAAAGGTCGATAAGACTACTGCACAAACGGACAACAACAACAACACACAAAATCGCAAATAGAATGTCTTGGTTCCACGATTCGGCCTCCTCTCTTTAGTTCCTCTCTCTCTCTCTCTCTCTCTCTCTTCTCTTCCTCTCTCTCATGCCCTCTCCTCCTTTCCTCCTTCTTTCCATGCATATACACTGCGTATGTGCAAATGTGGAGCCTAGCAAGGGTTATCTCGTAGCTCTCATTATCCTACTGCTACTAGGCTATCAACCGAAGAATATCATCGAAAATAAGAAGGAAGGGGATGATGGAGGGAAGGCAGCACAACAGCAGCAGCAGCTCTCGGTCCAATTCGAAATAGCAGCCAGCAACAAAGGTGGGGAACGTATTGTACGAGAGACACGTGAATATAACACAGTTTTATTCGCAACGGGACGACGACCTGATACTTCTTCATTGAACTTGGAAAGCGTTGGCTGCGAGGTGATAATGATGATGACGATGATGATCATGATGAGTGATGACGATGATGAGGAAGAAAAGAAAGAATGAAGCGAATACGAGGACCAATAGAGGATTACATAAGGATGAGTTGCATCCTTCTGATTTCTTCGTTGTTTTTTTTTAACGTCGTCGGCACATATTTCTACTCAAAATCCTCCTTCTCCTTTGGTTTCATTTTCCACTTCGTAACAATTCGCAAGGTGCAATCGAATGGCAAACTAACTGTTAGTGAAACGGACTACAGTGTCAGCATGAGGAATAAGCAGGTTGCCGACTCATCATCACCTACTTCTTGGGTGCATGCAGTTGGCGACGCCATTGCAGGTGCTCTATATATATATATATATATATATATATATATGTATATATTTTATACACTTGTTTGTATGTGTGTGTGTGTGTGTGTGTGTGTGTGATACATACTCGGATGTGCAGAAAAAATATTTCAGAGTTCGCTATTACCATCACGTTTGAATATGATGAAGCTGTCGATACGTTTCCTTTCCTTCGACTTCACTCCGGTTCTCCTTCTCTCTTTCTCTTATACTCTCTTCCCTTTATTTGCTTATTTTCTCTCTCTTTTTCTTCTTCTTCTTTTACTTCTGCTTCATTTTCGTCGTTGTTCCTTCCTCCTACTTGTTCTCGAGAAAAGGTAAGCCTGAGCTCACACCGGTAGCAATTCGGCAAGGAGAAACTCTAGCGCGAAGGCTGTTCAAGGTTTGAAACTATGAATAATATAGTAGTATGAAAAGGGGACCGAACTTCTCTATATGTTACATTTGAAAAAGTTACATACTGCCTGCTCAATCATTGTTTTTCTTTTGTTCTTTTTACCCCTCCCCCCCCTCTCCTTTCCCTCCTCCTTCTCCTCTTCCTCCTCCTCTCTCCTCTTTTCAGGGCAGTAATGAGTTAGTAGACTACGATCAGGTGGCAACAACAGTATTTACCCCGACGGAATACGGTTCTGTAGGACTGTCAGAAGAGGTTGCTAACCCATTCCACTAGTGTTGCTATAACATTAGAATGTGTAGTCTCTTGTGAACATGTTTCCTCTTTACCCTACTCTCTCTCTCTCCCCCTCTTCTCTCTATGTGTCTCGTGCGTGAGAGAGAGAGAGAGAGAGAGAGAGAGAGAGAGAGTTTCATAGAATCTGACGAGTTTTATCATCCTACCGTTTCAGGAAGCTGTGAAACGATATGGTGCAGAGAACATCGAGGCAATATTTTTAGAGAATTTCACTGGACTTTTAGAATTTGGAAGATGATTAACCCAAGCTTTTCGTTCTGAAAGATCTTACATTTTTCTGGCAGGTGTACCTCTCTGAATTCTCTTCTCTCGAGCATGCAGCTGTACATAGAGAAAAGCATATTTCTGCTCGTGAGAACGCCTACGACCTAGAGATGCCTCCCAATGCACTTTCGAAACTGGTACCAACCATAGCATTATGCTTTAGTCATTGGTGTACTCACAAAAAAGGACACAACATGATATCCTAAATGCATGCACGTTGTGATCGCTGCTGTTTTCAAAGGTCTGTCGGAAATCAGATGACAATCGAGTGCTTGGTTTCCATTTTGTCGGACCAAACGCTGGAGAACTGACTCAGGGTTTCGCGTTGGCACTTGCTCTTGGCGCGAAGAAAAGGGTATCCCTTCCTTCATTTCATGTATATATACGATTTGGTAGTGCTAAGGAACACTTGTTCCTTGCTTTCCTTTTTAACCAAATGGTAGGACTTCGACAAGTTAGTCGGTATTCATCCCACTGATGCAGAGTCTTTCACATCGTTGAGTGTCACGAAATCGTCTGGGGAGTCATGGGTTGCAGCTGGGGGATGCGGCGGAGGTAAATGCGGATAGAATTTGGGCTGCGTTAGCATTCACGATAATTTTTAAAATCTGACGACAGCGACGTGGACTAAACACGCGTGTGCGTGGCATTGCGTAGATTTAATCAATGCGGAGCAGTATTTAATCAATAATGCGACTGATTGCATTATCTAGTTATGGATATGCATCACATGTATGTGTAAATGCGCGCATCGTGTCATTCACGCGCGGGACGATCCAAACTAAGTTTAAGTTGCTGTGCTACGTGCATGGTGGCTGGCTAGGGGCTGGCAAGCAACGCCTCGCTTAGTTAGGTCATGCGTTGCACATCCGATCCACATTATAATTAGATATTGCAATAGATTCTGTTGCTATACGCCTAGCGGTACGTTTTGCGCAACCATCGCCCATGCAAGCGAATGGAATTCAACCAACATAACAAAGCAACCAGGCAGATTTCCCTGCGAGAATGACATAGCATTATGCTAGTATGCGTGTATCATATTGCTAAAGACTTTGAGTAAGTTGGGTTTACCACCATGCTAGCATACGTAAAGCATATCATATGTGCGAACTATAACAAATTCATTGAGAACTTGGTTGCAGGTTTATACATTGTTATGTAAACAGAGACAGGCGAGTTCGTGGCGCATCAAGTCAAGTCTTGTCTCTAAATAAAGCATTGTAAAGTTCTTGCTGTCGCTTTTCCAAACGAGCCTTTGAGCGGCCTATGAAAAGAAAATGTGTTCAACTACTGGTAATGCATCTGCAGAGAAGGAACTACCTCCTGTGCTGTCTGTACGGCTTTTCGGTAGAAATCGTAGCTTTGCAGTCGAAATGGATTTCGCACCTGAAAGTAATTTGACGTCATTTTGTAGCGCTGTTACGGTCATTGAGGTGAGGCACACCAACGAAGATCATATCAAATTTGGATGAAATATACTTACCCCTAAATAGTCTAGAAGTTGAGGCAGAGTGGCCATTGTCGCTGAGGAATCGGCATGATGATTTGTGTTTACATATGAGAGAGAGATAGAGAGAGAGAGAGAGAGAGAGAGAGAGAGAGAGAGAGAGATGTGGTAAATTGGTATGAGGAAACGAAGGGAACTTAATGAAGTACATCAATCAAACGGTCCCTAATCAACTAACAAATGGCATTAGTAGCAGCAGCAGGAGCAGCAGGAGGCACAACCTCGATGCAAGCTTCTTTGATGATAGCCCCATAGACGATTGTCCCATCCGATCCACCTGAGCAATGGGAGGAGGATGAGGAAGAATACGTTAATCATCACTTCTTGCGACGAATGAGCGCACCCTTTCTCTGTATTTTTAGGCAAAAATATGTAGCTTCGTAAACCGATGATGAGGTTGTTTTTTTAGATTTCCACATGAAGTAACTACTAATTACTACTAGCGAGACCGCGGAGGTAAGCTGCCTTCCGATCAAGACATGGGCGATGGAGGATTTAGCGCTGCTTAAAATAATGATGAAGAATATTTAGTCCCTGGTAAGTGAATAACTGCGAACAAGTTGTGATGATGCTTCTAATACTGGCAGTAGTAGTGGTAGCAGCAGGAGCAGCAGTAGCAGGAGAAGTAGTAGTAGTAGTAGTAGTAGTAGTACGAGTGGCCTCCTGTGAGCGATGGAAACTTGCCCGAATGCTGCTGGTATTTCGTCTTCATCTATCGGGTGAGAGGCGTACAGAATAGAGAAGAAGAGGAGAGAGAGAGAGCGAGAGAGAGAGAGAGAGAGAGAGAGAGAGAGAGAGAGGAATCAATGACGGAGAGGAGACACATATTCAAGGTGAGAAACAAAGATATGTGTGTGCTCATGATCCCTTTGAGAAAATTAAACAAGTTAGGTTACATACGGGAGAATGATGATGATGGAGATATTGTCGATGGTTGTAGTGGTGATTTATAGGAGCCTGTTGCTGCTGATGCTTCCGCCCAGATGGTGGTCCCCCCCCTTTTGAGGCGTAAGCGTACATCTCGGAGGATGATGACGATAACGATGATGGCCTGCCCCGTGGAGTACAAGTACTAGCACAAACAGATATGTAAGCAAAAGCAAAGACATGCTGTCGTCTCGCATCTATCTCGATATTGTTTCTTTGTGGCAGTCATCGTCCATCATCGTCATCATCATCATCATCAAACTGAGTAGCCTAATAATGGCTATTCAGTACAATACAATACACTGCAATACCCTGTGGCAGTTGCTGTTGCTGTGGCGGCTGATTTGCCTCCTGCGGGTTGATCTGGCCACGATATTGAAAGGAAGGATAACGAAGCTGTGGATCAATCAATCTCTCTCTTCCTCTTTCTCTCTCTCTCTCTACAGTATGTGTGTGTGTGTGTGTGTGTGTGTGTGTGTGTGTGAGCTTCCACATCAAACCTTTGAGGCGGGTGTATGGCTTTCGAGCGGCGGCAAGAGTGGCAGAGCGATGTTGTTGGTGTTGCTGATATTTTTGTTTGACCCTCCCACCACTAGAAGGCGTATTTTGCTCGTGAAGATGCTTCTGAGAAGCACTTCCTCCTCCTCCAGCCACAAAATTGTAGTTGTCCCATTTGGGGATCGAATTGAAATTCAAGCTAGCGACCCTCCCACTTTTAGGCATTTCTGATGCTGCTGCTGCTGCTGCTGCCTCCGTGGTAATGCCATTCGTGTCACTATTAGTTGCAGTACTATCCGTTTTCAGGTGGAAAGGGTGGTTGTAAGGGGGGGTAGAGCTTCTTCCCTTGGCCTCCACATTGCATCCCCTAGCAGCGGCAGCGGCAGGGCCACCCTCCCCCCCTGCAAGGCAATTGCTGTTGTTGTAGCTGCTATTTTCGTTGTGCCCAACGCCCATCGATATGGCTCTTGGTATTATAGCTTTGTAGTAAACATCGCCTTGCGTGTCAGCAGCTCTCCTGCTACTACTACGACCGCTACCACCACCACCACCGTTACTACTACCGTTGCTACTGCTTGACCGATTGCTACTGCTGGTATTGCTTCTATGCTTTCTCCTCTGGCCTCTGACCATACTACCTGATCTTACCCGTGCCCCCGTTGTGAATCGATTCTTCCTTTTCTCCTTGGGGGGACGTGGATGCTGCTGCTGTTGGTCACCACTTTTAGCAGTAGTAGTACTAGTAGTAGTGGTTGTAGTAGTAGGTGTAGTTGTTGTTGAAGTGGTAGCTTGGTGATGGCTGCTTCTATTTTTGCCAGCAGCATTTTGGTTTTGATGATTTTGGTCTCTTCTCGGGGATTTGCCGAGGGTTCGCTTCGGCTTTTTGTCTGCTCCCCCAGCTCGGCTATCTGAGAGTTGTTTTTGCTGCTGCTGCTGCTGCTGCTGTGCATTGACGTAGTTGAGGTAGTTATGAGTATAGCCCCTACCAGTCGCTGCGATTGTGATGGTGGTCACAACGACGAACGCGAGACCAATATTAAACGATTAGAGTTAGTTCTTCGGGATGATGAGAAAATGCACGCCATGCATGCTTACAGAAATTTTTTAATTTTGAAAATGAAACAGAGTAAAACAAATCCCCTCCTTTCGGATTGAATCAATGTATTGCATATGCAGGTAGGACCGATGGCAGTCTCTACATAAGATATACATATTTTTTGCCACCGGAAAAGATCCAATGTGTTCGCATTATCAATTCGTGAAAGGTATGTGCTGCACGCATTTGACATGGTTTGCGATGATGAGCAATGATTTTCTTACCTCCTCTGGGCGTGCCTCTAGTGGTGTTTTGATTCTTCACGATTCTCGTTATCAACCGGTCAGCTTCTATTTGAGTATCCTACGTAGCAGCAGTACACGATGGTGGGTGATGTCACTCAAATCATACCATGAGAAGGAGGAGGAGGAGGAGGAGGAGGAGGAGGAAAAGAGGAAACGAGGGATAAAAGAGACTGTAGATGTATTATTTATCAAAACCAAAAAAAGCAGTCCATCTATCCATAGCATGGCCAAGTTGTTGAACAACAACACAACAACTAGTACTGCTTACTTGATCTTGAGATACTTCGTGTGCCGGTAACGTCTTGTAGGCCGAAGGTCGTCCCCATCTTTGCAGTAGCACAAATAATTCGTACGAACGAGAAGCGTTAAGACGAGCAAGATACTAGTTGAATTTCGGCTTCAAAACATTCAGAACAAAGATATTTACGACGTCTTCTAAAACGGTACTGCAAAGACGGCTGACTTCTGTCTTACAATGCCGTGTCGCAGGAAAGAAAACATCACCAAGGTCTTAATGTACGTAGGAGATTGCAAACAATGCGTTGCGGTAGTAGTACAGAGAAATGATCGTAGGGATAATAAGACCTTTTCATCTTCCTGGCATTCTTTCGCTCAAGCCATTCCCTGGTTCAAGGGGAAAGAGTATTTTAAGTCGAACAATCGGGACAAATTATTTTAGAATTTCAAATCTTGCTTTCCGATTTCTATCCATTTTGTTGTCGTCGTCGTCGTCGTTGTTGTTGTTGAGGTAGTTGTTGCGGTAGTAGTAAGGCAAATGAGAAGAGATTACGAGGGAGAGGGTACAAAGAGTACATCATCATCAACATTATCAGCCCCATCATCGTTGTGACATCAATGCTCTGACACTTCTTATTCTTCTTCTTCTTCTTCTCCTCTCTCTCTAAGTAGTTTGCTAATACCGCATTTGTGATTCTCCCTTCTTAGCTAGATCGACGGAATCAACAGCAGCAACCTATGGGAGAAGCAGCACGTAATAAGGCTTGTAAATCAATCAAACTTCAACGAAACGATGGCGGAGGAGGAAAGGGCTCCTCCCTTCCTCCTCCGCAGTTTTACAAATGTGTCACTAACGGCAGATTGGTAGGAAGTTGAAGTATGCTTTTCACCATCGCCTTCTTCGCTATAACGGTTCTAGTTCGAAATGTCATCTTTCCTACTACTAATACTGCCATTACAACATAGCCAAGGATCGACTTCCAAGAAAATAAATACCATCGGCGAGTTCGTTCCACATTTCGAGGACAATTTCGGAATATCATGACATCACTTTATCACTCCTCGAAACTGCTACTGACTACCTTCTTTCTCAAGTCTGCATTTCGGTTCCTCGACTTTGATCTTGCCCTCGATTTAGATCTTCGCCTTTGCGCGGTAGTAGTAGCGCTAGCGCCCCCCCCTTGCTGAGGGGGTGGTCTCCTGCGCGTCCTCTCCCTGGCTGGAAGTCGTCCGCTTAGCAGGGCTTTTCTAGTAAAACCTGAAAACCATACCTACTTCAGGAACCGATCACATAAATTTAGCAAATGCCAGGAAAGGTTAGGTGGAGAACCCTTCTCTCTTACGGTCGATCGATCCATACGTGCAAAGAAAAGATGACAACAAGCGACAGAATGCGAATTAAATGATAAAGACTCACTGGAGACAACTTTGTCTTTTTGTTTGCCACGAGAAACATTTTTTTTTTATCATTATACAATGCACATAGCAGACCAGCGGCGTCGAGGTTTGTTGGCTTCGGAAAGAGAAAATTTATATCTAGATGCTTTCGCCCATCAGAGTCGCTCTTGAATACCCCCTTTATCTTGAACCTGGAAGCAGCAGGGAGAAGATCAAAAAAGTGTCGGCGTTGTTGCTTGTGAGACAATACGTCTATTAGAAGGATGAAATTTAGCTAGTTCAACCAATACGACCACCCAAAGTAAGTGCCCGCGAGAGAACTTGAGGCATTGGGGAAAGCTTTCATGTTTTTAAAACTAAAGATGGATGTCGGAACAACGTTTCCAAAACGCATTGCCTGCAACAAGTTATTTATCAGAGATTTCAGAAGTTCCCTACAAGTCCACTGCTGTAGCTACTAAAAACCACCGACAACACGCATAAAAAAAAATATTCCAACCTGGTCTTTTCCTCGTATTCTAAAATCAAGATCTACGCAATGCAGCCGCTCCACTGCTTCCTTCAGATCCTCAGAGAGACCCTCGTCCTCTGGGGTGGATTTCGATTGAATGTTGTTGTTGTGTGCTGAGTTATATCTCCCGAAGCCAAATGCCGGGGATGCATTGCGCCCCGTCGTATTCCCCACACTTCTCTTTCGAGGCTAGATATAACAACAATTCATTTTGTCAATTGGATAAGCCTTCATTGTTTTATTGTATCAGTTCTAGCGTCTCGTTTCTAGGGTACCGCTCCAGCTTTCAGCAGCATTTCCTTAATTGTATAGGCACACAAAACAGGCTTGAAAGCTTTGATATCCTGACGTTCGTCAAAATCCTCTTCCGTTTCACCGGGGAAATGACCGGCGAAATCGTCATCATCAGGCTCTGTGTCGCAATATTTAAAGAAGTAGATAATATCATTGAAAATACGACTTAGAAGATAGAAGGAAGATGCGTTACCCCATCCTTGTATTCTTCCCGAACACATCAACGCGAGCATCTCATCCCCCAACGGCTTATCATTTCTTCGAAAAATGTCATTCTTTTCTATTTCCCATCCCCTTTCAAGAGCTTCACTGTCTGATTCAGAATCACTTCCTTCAAGTTCAGATTGCCCGATAGGAGGTGGTCGATGTTGAAGGGCTAAGGGCAAAAGGTCCTCATTCGATTGGAATTCCCCGCCTTCCCTCGGTAGGGGTCCCTCCATGGAGGAAGATGGGGAGAAGAATGGCATTGAAATCTTCCTTCCGTAAGCCAGTTATCTCTATGCCAGGAATCAACGCGTCAGCCCAAGACGCGTCTGTGGTCCAAATAAGTAATTGGAAAACTATGAATGAGCACGTGACTCCACTACGGCTGCAACAAAAGATATCCAATCCTCCCCTTCTTCATGGCGTATGAATAGGAGAGCAGAAATTCTATCTTAACTATTAGATTCCCACACTCAAAAAACCATCCCCAACATCGATGTAAACCGACTCTAGGCCAACCTCCTACGTGATCGACGCCATTCCGTTTGACTGTTCGTCTGTGGTTTCTCTGGGTTTCCTAACAAATTAAGCTCTATTCCTTTGTCGCACATAAAATTTTCATCTTATTTCTATGCAATAAGCGAGGATGCAACTTTTTTGAATGGACGGAATAAGTAGTTACAATTCATCTTCTCTAAGCTCGTAGATCTGCAGACCTTGTTGTAGAAACATGGGAAAAATTGGGACCAGTTGGCAGTTCGCTGTTCGCTTCATTTTATCCCACAAGTTCGGAACCCAAACCCAGGTTATTGCCGAGAAGGTTCAAATTTTAATGAGCTCGTAGTCCAGGTATGAGCGTAGACTAAATGTACATGTATTATTTGGCCAGATGTTCTTCCGGAAAATACCTTATTTTTTGTGAAGAAATATTTCTGGTAATCCGGATATCATCCATTAGATATGATTTCTGAAGAGTGATTTTTAAAAGATTTCAGGGGGGAAACTACGATGTATTTTTAACTAGATCTAGATCTATTTGCACTGACAACAATCACGTGGATCCACAGGTACTAAAAAACAGTAAATTAATGCAAGAAATGGTCTGTTATTTATTGTTGTCCGTCACTGACATTGTAAACTACGAGTTGTAACTGCTAATAACGCCGCCAATCGTAGAGTCTATGTCGTCCTCCATGGATTCCCCCCCGTGAGCTGTTTAGGAGTACTTAGGAGCAGCACCGAAAGAGAGAACGAGGCATTGTTTGAGAAAGAGGGGCAGTCAGTCGGTGCCGAATCCTAGGTACTCTATCCTCCTTTGGGATAGTGAGCTGGCTTCGACATCAAGGCATGGCCATGCACCTGCTGACTGGTACGAGCTTATCCAACCAATGTCATAGATTCTTGATAGCGATGCTCAATTCTCGTGTTGTCGCAGCAATTCTATTCGTGGTGGGTCTTATCGTGACGTGCTGTGCCCTCACCATATGGCAACGGCCAACTCTTCCGGCGGATAGAGACTCAGACAAAAAACTAAAATTAGAAGCCCATGTTCGGTATCACATTAATTTTAACGTGTTCATCTTGGAAAACAAATGTTTTTTGTATAGACAGCTGTTAAAACAGATTAGCTAAAACAACACATTTCCCTATTTTTTTAGACGGCAAGTATTGCGGGAGAACAAGCTCGCAACTGAAATTCATAAGCTCCAGCGACAACTACAGAAAAAGTCCCAGACACTGAGGGAATATCAACACTATCGAAAAGTATCATCTCCTAAGGGTTCCGTACCATCACGAGAAGAAACTCTCAATGTCAACATAGCGGAAAGTGAGAGAAACGAAGCCCCTCAAGATGAGGGGGCGTCATCTGAATTACCAATACCAAAATTCTATAAGTTTTTGATACGACGAAAGTCTCGATCCAGCATAGAAAACGAGAGTGAGTCGTGGAGTCATTTAGAATCAACGTCGCCGCATAACTATAGTCAAAATAAGAAATCAAGAGAGTACGACTTCGAGAGACGGTAGTCCACCAAGCTAGCTCTATTTGCTGCAGCTTTTTATTTAATCTTAATTTACGTTGCAAAATCTCAATCTTTTGTGACATTCGATATTTCACCACAAGTGAAAATCGTCATAGATTATCACCAGTAAGAAGCAGAAACAATCTTTCACTTCCCTTCGCTCAATAATTAAGTGTTGTCGATTGGTGCACTTAGCTTATGACCGATAGCCGGCAGATATGGCGTGACGGTTTTTTTGTAGTAAAAACCTCTCAACGATCTACGCCGAGTTGCAATTGATTAATATCTCACACAATGTATCCTAATGCTTATTGTGCTACTAGATGATTTCTTTATGTTAGTTCATCCTTAGCTTAACAAACGAAGATCATGCATGAATGCCATGACTTTGCACATGCCACACGCGCGACACGTAACATTACCTGTGAATGTACAACGGCCAGTGCAGTACAATGCAAGTCCCCTGCTATGCCACGACCCGCAGTGTTGACCCATCATGCATGCACTGTTATACACCTCGCTCATGCTTCGTGTTCATACGTCAATTCGCTGGGAGCACATACATTGCAAGCTAGTTCACCTGCGTGAGCGAGCACGTGGCTGCAGCTCCACTAGCCAAGATTATCAAGCTGGTTGCACATCTCACAATGATGCGATACATGCTAGCATGCTGCGTGACAATGGATCGACAAGGTGCACATTGTGCACTGTTCAACTGTACGTCATCAGTCAATCAAGATGACATGACCATCTATGACCATTGATCAAATTGCAAAGCTTGCATTGATCACATCACATCGGTCGATCTCACGTGCGCAATATGGCAATTAGCAATGTGTGTTGCACAGTTGCACTGCACGTAGCTAGCTACTAGACTAGTAGATGTGTGCCACACTGCATGTACACAATGATCACATGCGATGTGTGCACTGTGCACATCGTGTCTGCAGTCGTGGCCACGAGTCGACAGAGTCGATCTAGCTGGCGCAGGACCACATTGATGCAATCGATGCCAACCAGCCATGCAAGCAAAGCACAATGACAAGACGCGCATGGTGGACGGCGCGCAGCCGTGACGCACGATGCGATGCGACGATCAATGTTGGTGCCAGTGGCGTGCGATTGATCACTGGAAACACGCGTGAAGTCGTTCGTTCACAATTCACTCGTTCACCCATTGTTCGAGGTGCTTTCATCGCGCTGGGAGTGCTGGAGTGCAGCGTGCTGTCTGTGCATCGTGTTGAGTGTCGCATTGCAATCAACGTTTCAAGGTTTCGATGTTTCAATGTTTCACTCTTTTTCATGCAAAACTTTGGAAACGCAGTTGAACTACAAAGTTTCTTTCTTTCTTTCTTCTTCTTTTTCTTTCGGTGCTCAACGTGCTCCACCTCCTTTGCAATGAACAAGCCAACCAACCAAATTTCGCATCCGCCAGCCGAACGATTCAGGTTGAATGAAAGAATGAATGAATGAAGTGATTCCAATGAGGGGATCTTGAAGGATCATGAGTGTGCTCACCCATCACGTCACACAGGCAAAAATTCTATAAAAATTGCAGCAGCTGAGGTCGTGTCGCATGTCAAAATTCAACTGTGTTTTGTCCAAAGAGAGCACAGGTTCTTCTCCTGCAAGCAACCGAAGTACGTACGTGCGAGTCGTGACAAGTGGAAGAGGGGAAGGAATAGGTCCAAACTTGCTCATCGTCATCATGAGCCTCGAACCTGTAGTGCATAAAAAACTTGTGTTGACGATTCAAGATGCGCTAGGTCATAACGTGGCTCATCAAGGTGCTCCACATTGTACATTGTTCCTTCACGTACCTGCTCGCCAACGATGACGATATGTTCAGGCTTAGTGACTCTGATCTTGGATTACGTAGCCGGTGGCGTTTGTGATAAATGCAGTCGTGTGGATGAGTATGAGGTGAATTTGCTCGAAGTTGTGTCGCCTGATCTGCCCGAACTCATTCGTTCCTATGTGTGCATTAGGAGTTCATCTCTGTCGACTGCATTGCATGCCATACTCGGTAGGCTATGGAATGTAGAGCCCATCACCTGACTGACAATTCCATGATGAAAGTTGTGTGCTATAGATGCGAAAGTAGCTTGTGCTTCGACTGCACAAATGAGGAATTGCAGGAGCGAGGCCAGGACGAGATACCCCCAACAAGATGTAGAAGCACACACCAATATTTCTATATCTGCCTGTGATTACCCATTCAATGATATATGTCTTAGTATTCGTGGATTCCTCCATCATGTTATGGAATTTCTGCCCCGACTGTCTCGGGAGTTTATGCGAGGGCTGTGCAGGAGGAATGATGAAATGTGGTAGTAAGACCTGTTGCTCTCAGCTGCTCATAGAGGGGGGAATTAGCAATTCGAAACTTTTTGTAAATAAAGATGGTTTTATTGCTTAACCAGGATGCATGGAGGAACATGTGTGTCCATTTTGCTTCAACCCAGGCTCATGTGAGAATCCAACATGTTCCGTGGGAATGGGTAACTTGATAAGTTCTGGATAGATGAGTTACAGCACGATGTTAGTTAACCTAAAACTTTAAAAAGGTTCTTCCGTTCCAAATAGTAAGGTTTCTGGCTACTGGACGACTGAAAACCTTCACAAATATAAGGTTTAACCCCAATTTTCTCCTCGAAATTTATTTTCGACACGCCGTCGTTTATGATTCGTGAAGTAAAAAACAATCATCAACGACAAATTGCTAACTAATTTAGTGGGATGGAGAAGTTAAGACGCTGCCACTAAAACGCTTGAACAGTGAAACTATTAGAATCGCCAGGTATTGGACTTAATGCTTTTAGAATCTGAAGTGCGTACAGTAAGACATCAAATAGTATGATGTATCCTAATTGTTTATACTGTTTTCTCGGTAGTATCGCAATCAGAACGTACATATCATCATTCTGTTTCGCCCTCGAAACCTAGATTTTCCAAACTGCACCATGTCTAGATATGTTACGCTCGCTACTTGCTTAGCTTCAGACATTTAGATGTATTGCCCCTACGCTCCGACCTGCTATGTCACTCGCTCACTGTATGTACGCATACTGGATCATCGAATGCACATCAAACATCCGTTAGAATAAAGGCATCCATCCATGTGCGCGACGACGTTTAAGATTTCGACCACTTATCGTAACTAGCTAGCTAAGCTAGTAAGCGCCATGACCATAGCATGCTAGCATGCTAGCATGCATCGCATGCATACATGTATGTGTGTCACGCGCCGGGCGAAACAACAACAACAATGGCATTACATTCGGCAAAACATGCTAGCATGGAACATGTCAGCTGAGCACTAATGGCCACCGACTTCTGCAGCCGCCGCTTTGCACAGCTACATCTAGACATTGGGATGACTGTTGATTCCATGCAATTTGTACATTTGTTACATCTGCATTTCACATGCTAGCATGTGCACACACACACGCTTTCATTAACGCTTAGGATGACAATTCGGTCAAAACAGTGCAAGCTAGGCAAGAACGCACCAGCACGAGCCATGCTAGCATGGCTGCAAAGCAGCCATCGTATACATCTATCACATAATTTGAGTTTTCGCGGCGACACGATGTAGCATCTGCTCGATCGGATCGATTTCAAAGTTTTTGCACAGAATGTTATGAAAGCTCCCGCAAGTGATAAGACGTCTGAGTTTGCAAACCTCGAGCAAGGCAGATATATGTACTAAGATTACGTTCATTAATAAATCTTATGCCGGGATGGATGTTAGCAGCGCTAATCAGTCTGCGCTTATTGTCAATGGAATCAATGGCAACTGATCAATAGTGCCATTCGTTGCCGCCTCAATCCACCATCTTCCGAGTACCCGAACCTGAGTTTATACTAGAATTAACGCTTTGTCACATTGATTTACTCGACAAAAATTTTGCATAGAAACCTGACCTGTGGGCGCTTGATTTTTGAGCCCTTTTTCAATCGATGATAGAAGCAAATCTTGTAATGGCCTTCCCGATTTTTTCCTTGCACTGTGCCCTGAACTCCCTTGTATTGTCCAACAGGGATCACAACTTTCGAGTCTACTCTCAAATCCAGCTTAAATCTTTCGTCTCCATTCTTTTTGCCAGTCTTTGCATCGTAGCCCACAAGAAATACATCCTGTTCTACAATTGTATCTTTTGGGATATTGGGAATATAAACCTTTTCTTCGGGTAGTTTGAGATTCATTTCTTTGGCGAGAGCGCCCATCACCTTGTCGCAGGTACTGAAAAATCTTAAGCTTGCATGTTCATCCAGTTGGGTCTGCTGTAAACTTATTATAACTGTTCCCAGTTCAGGATTCTGTTTCGAACAAGTTAAGGCCATTCGATCGGAATTCATTCCACAGAGGGATGTGCCGAGGGTTAGGCATAAATCTGATTTTTTTTCCCATTCGATAAGCCAGGAGAAAAGGTCTTCACGAAGGTTGCCACTCATCATGACAACTGGATTCGACGGGTCATACCACGAACCATGGATCTCGTTCAAATCCTTTTGGGGATAGCCTGCCTTTTGAGGCAAACCATCGTGGTTTTGTTGTATCCAATTTTTGAGAAATCCCTCCTTATGGAGAGCTGCCAAAACACGGTGGGCTAGAGTTGGTTGTGCGTCAAATGGAGACATAAGTTTAGGTCGACCAGAGTCTCTTGACGCATAGTCAGCAATGCCGGATGCGGTAGAGATTCCAGCTCCCGTATAAGCAATGCATCGTTTGCTTTTTTGGATGATCTCTGCAAGTTTCTTGATTTTTTCGGAGAACGTTTCTGGATCTTCGTTATATTCATGGGCTTTACACGTGTTGTAGCCTGGTCGAGCATCTTCGTTACACACCTTAGTTATAATCGGGGCAGCCCAGTTTTTCGCTCCCAGGCGGCCATGCATATGAATCCAGGGAGCCTTCATCCTTTCCTGGCTCGCTTTCTTCTCTTCCGTTTTGCGCTCGTCAACCAGCGGATCTCCTGTAATCCTCTCCATGTGGACGTTGCCTCTTTCATCTGTGAACACAGTATTACGAGGCTTTAGGCCGACCCGGGCGTTGGCCAGTTGCTGCGCTAAGCTGTCCGTCGTCTTATCGCTCATATCTACTCTGTTGGGTTGTGAGGAAGCAGGAGAGAATGTTCGGTTAGGATCTGTATATTCTTTCTTTACATCATAATTGCGACAACGAAACCTGCTTGCCGTCAAGTCATAATGTTCGGTATTTCACAAAATAATTCTCACCCAGGATCACGTCAAAAATAACCTGTTTTTCAGCCTTGCGTCAGCGCTCGTGGATTCCAATGGATATGTAAAATGATTCGTTGTCGCATGAGTAAAATGGTCTGCACTCCGCACCTACAACCACGCAAATTGTGGCCATTTGAAATTTTGAATTGCATCCTTTGGATGCGAGCGTGGATAGGGGAACCTTCCTTGACATAGCTCCTATATTCAACCTCGAAGGAAGTGCAACCTAGAGGATAAGTAGGGGCATGCGTGGGCAAATTTTGGCTCTACATTGTACGCTGCTCCTGCTCTTCGTCTTCATTGAGGGTCTGTCAGCAGTAGTCTAAATCACAATTTTTTCTGCGTGTTGAAAATATTTTGAAATTTAACACCACCTAATAGGGTTCAGCGAGAAAGTAGTACCGAAATTAGTGGATTCATCTATCCCCGCAACATCTCCGCGAACGCAAAGTACTATAGTGGTCGTAGAGGGAGAAGGAGAACTCTCAACTTTTGACGGGCATGTCATTGAGACAGAAGCGGTGGCGATCGACCCTCAGGTTCAATACGCTTGTGCATCGTATCTTCAACATAAGTATGGCAAGACGATACTCATACTGTATTTAATTTCAGATTTTTTCAAGAAATTTACCCGTTCCCTTTAGCTCAAGCTCAGCCCCAGTAGCTAGTGGCTCTTCTACCTTACGAAAGGGGATGAGGGGCGCACTTGAAGGACTTGACATCGCACAAAATAACAATTCTAACGACCGTAGTGAGTTCATAAGTAATGATCCACAAGATTCTTTACATGAAGAACTCAAATCAAGCGATAAGATCACGCTTGGCACAAGCTCTGCTGCAACTGGTGGAGCAAACAACGTTGTTTTGATCCCTAATATCTTTCAAGACACTGCTGAAGAATCTCACGTTCAAAGTGCGGAAAACCACGAAGATAACTATTATATTCAAGTCGCAGAATTTAGAGAACCTTCAGATTATTATAAGGTAAGATAGCTTCTAAGAAATAAACACGCACTTTCTAAATAAATGCTTTTGCGAATTACCAGGCTGTGGAATACAGAGACGAGCTGTAAGCAAAAACCTAACTACAACTTAATATCCTAGCAGTAGGGCCATTGTTTTGGTAAGAGCTCATTCACTATAAGTTCCATGCGAAGTGCAGCATAGCCATGTAGATGCTGATGGTTTTATTCGCAATTCGCGATGCAGCGTTCAGAATCTAAACACAGGCTAAATGATTCTACTAGTCATTGTAGAAAGGATAACAGATAACAGTCTTTGCCAACAAAACTTTACATCTACAAATGTCTTTATTATGTAGAATACTGTCAAACGAACGTAATCTACGCACGCCTTGTCAGCAGCTGCGATTCACGCATATGTACCATGCTGCATGCGATAAGAATAGTAATTTACGTCAACGCCCGAGCTCATAGCTGCGACGGCTCCAGCTATATATGCATTTATATACTAAAGTAAATAGCTCAAAATAAGAATGCTTGCTATAAAACGGATGGACCTCTGCTGCAGCTCATATTTGCATCGCGCGCTCTGACTAGCTATGCTATGCTTTCAGCTTAGTAGCAAGCATGCCGTCTCGTGCAGCACATAGCATTGCAACATTCATTAAAAAAAGTACAGACTAATATAGCGCACACATACATACACATAATATTCATATTTATATTTATACAATGTTGAAGTGGGGGCATGTCTCTAGCTGCTGCAACTCTTCCGCCTGTTAACGTACTTGAATGTTTCGACACTTATCGCTGTTTTCCCGATAAACAATGCATGCAACTTTAAGATGGAATCCCAACCAATAGAGATGATCACCGTTTCTCAGCTCTCATTTCTTTATACACGTCATATAATCCTTCCACTACCTCGCCTAATTCGAAGATATTTGCGAATGCAAATGTTACAAATAATGAATATATGCATACACACACACACACACACACACACACACACATATATATATATATATATATATATATATATATATATATATATTTTATATGATATTTAAATAATGTGGAAGGTTCTCTCTACACCCAGGTACATATATATATATATATATATATATATATATATATATATATATTATACATATTATTCATTGCTCACATACGTCATATATGATAATAATGTAATATTGTCTGCCCGCGCTGTGCATTTGCATGGACGTACGTTTAAAAATGGAGCAATTGTTATGGCATTGAATGAATTATCCTTAATGAATACCTGCAGCTTGGTCGAGAGAATCCACAGCGTTCCCTACAGTATTTGCAGCTTTTCCTGCCAATGTCTTCACTCGTGATGATGTCGAAGACGAAGATGAGCCTTCAGCATCAATATATTGCGATGGAGGAAGTAGCCGAGGGCCACTACGCTCGACTATGATGCCATCTTTTCAATGAATGATACAATAAAAATAACGATTGTAATTAATACGAGTGTTTGTCCTTGCTTTCGTACATATATATGCATTTGTGCTTAGTAGTAAGGTGTGCACAAGCAGCATTCTTCCAGTTTGGGTGATATTATCTCTAGATCTCTGCGAAAGCATTAAGGAAAAAAATCATGGTCTGGAGTAGAACTGTACCAGCTTTCAACGCATCCATCATGCTTTCTCCTGTCCCGATAACCTAGTAAGAGAACGAAGTCCATCATCTCTTCTCCAACGACCCTCTCTTTCTCATAGTGTTCGGTGTGAAATGTGATGTGATGAGAAAGACAAATTATCACTGAAATAAAAGTAAACAGACCAAGCTATCTAATATTGACTATGTGCTTTGAACTGGTTTGATCTACCTGGTCCCCAAAGGCAAGATACCCTCGAAGTGGTGAGCGTAACGCAGAGGGAAAGTTGTGAAGGTAAATCTGTGTGCAACCACACGACTATTGTCAAATTCTCCGTTATTGCACAACTTCGTCAACATTCACATTCAAAACTATGAACCTGAATGAGATGATTCTTCCGGGCCAGGCTCAGGCCGATGGACAAGAACGCGGCACGTACGGCGATCTTTCGAACTCGCCTCAGCATTTTTTGCCAACCAGGAGAGCGCATCCCGTCTGCTCCTCTCCTACGTTGCCCCCCGTAGTCGTTGGCTTCATCATGGTACCATCTTGGCCCCCCTTGCACGGGTGAGACGAGAAGAAATAGGCATAAGGCCATTACAACGCCTGGCCATGGTAGTAGGGTACCGCCGTCGACGTGCCCCATGCTGAGGGGACTCACTGAAAATGGGCGTTTCTTTGTCAAAAAAACAAATTCTGTTTCTTTCTAGCACATCCTTAGATATTATCTCTTCAAATTATTGACCAGAAATCCATGGAAATTGGAAACTGACCTTGTCGTTGTCCATTCGTGCGCAGGCAAAATCCAACTCGCCGAGATGGTGAGGTGATTCACTTTGTCACAAGTTAGTTCGAGGCACAGTTTTAGTCCTCACTGAAGCCAGTTCGAGGCACTGCATTTCGCACACTGCAATTGTCATGTCACACTTCGGAGATGTAGTTTTTCGTCATTGTTCATTGTTCACAAGTTTGCAATGTGAAGTTGCGCTTCTGAGACATTTTTGGGTGTGGCATCTCACTTGGATCGAACGATCCAATGTTGGTCCAAGTGGGCATTGCCAGACTGCAGCAACGTTGTGCATGCATGCACCTTTGCTAGCTTTGATTGGACAGCAGATCTGCTTGTTTGTGTGTTGTTGCACTTCCATCGATCAACACGTTGTGCAATGCCAGAATGGTCTGCGCAAGTGCTGACCCAATGAAAAACTTCGCCTGAAATTAACAACAAGCTAGCAAGCCAGCTTGCAAGCTGGCTAGCCGCTAGCTAGCTGGTGCGCAGCGTGAGCGTAGCTAGCAAGGGCCAGAGAGGGCCGGTCACTGCTAGACTGGCTCATGGCAACCGTGACAAGCGTGAGAGGACAGCTGTCTAGCTGGTGGCGTGTCTGAGCAGATGTGCTCGTCCAAAGCGTCTTCATCTAGTTCGTGCATGGCTAGATGGTCATCCACGCACATGTTGCCACATCAGCAATTCTGGAATTGCGCGCGCAAACAACATGGAACAATCGCGGCATCGATCGTCATGCGGTGCACGTGTCGCGTGCAACAAAAAAGAGATTTGTTAGCCGCTGCAGCTACACCTAGATCTAGAGATGTGAATGCGCGTCCATGCGTCCATGCTAGCATGGTCCAGATGGTTGATGTCCCATTTGTAGATGTGCTACGTGCAGCACATCAATGGCATTTGAATGTGCGGAAATGATAGCTCTAGAGGTGTAGGTATGACATCTGACCGTCAAGCTATGTCATGTGGTAGATAATACTTCACATGCATACATGAGCCGTACTAGATGCAAGTTATTCACAAGAAAAGAATGGCTACAAACGACATGATGCCGCGTGCCTATATGGTCATGGCGACGTGCACAATGCTAGAATGTGGTAGCTGAGAGAGAAAGCAGTAGCTACGGACACCGGTCTATCATACCGGGAGGAAAAGCAATTGTTTATGGTAATAGGATTGTTTGCTCTATTCGTCTTGTTCTCTCACCCAAAGTCCGACACCACCTCCAGCTCCTCGTGCAAGGAGAACCTATTTGAAAAAAAAGGGGGGGGGCGAGGTATTTGTCAGAGAACTTATGATCGAACCGCACCACAACTGTCGTTGCTGCATCTCCCTTTCATTTCATGGCAAACGTATGCATCAACCACCCATTCACAGAACAAATGAGGTAATGTTGGTAGCATTCAACGACAACACATGTTGCGGCGAATTCGAGCAGCAACCTTATCATCAACCGCGATGAAGTTAAAAGCGGGTTGTTTCTTGTATTCGCCCTGCTCCGTCTTAAGTCCTAGAATATTGCGTACAGGATCTGGGAGGTTCTCTGGGGTGTACACTCCAAAAGCTTCCACATCCTACGGCGCAAAAGGCAGCAACAGCAGCAAACAGAGATCAATGACACTACTCGAAAGGCGGGAAGTAGGTTGCTGTCGACCCAAATAGACACGATGATAATGACGACTGCAAGGGAAAACATAACAGCTTCTATAGAGAGGAGGACGTTGCTGCTAGGACTGCGCACTACTTCTGCTAGCTAGTGCTGCTATAAACTCTGTATCATCATCATCAACCACCTGAAAATCGAATTCCAGACGGGAACGGTATGAGAGCCACTTGTATCGACCCTGATATTATTGATTGTTTACACGCACGTCCATCCATTCGCCAAGAAAGGAAGAATAACAATTGCAAGATAAAGGTAAGTGGGTAATGACCATGATCACCGCTAGCTACATTTGCCCAGCATCATCATCGTCGTCATCATCATCATCATCATCATCATGAAGCGCACCTTGAATCTGACAAGTGGCACAGGACCAAGATACACCCCGTTCGTTATTTCGCCATCTTCCCCAAACGTTTGCACCGCCTTCACCTGTATGAGGGAAGGGGCGAGAGCAGGGGACGAATGACGAGTTGAAAGTGTCAGATTCAAAATAGTAAACAATATGGAGGGGAGGGCTCTTCGTGAACGAACTTGCTCCAAAACGACAGTTGACATCCCTGCCACTACTACTACTACTACTACTACTTACTACTACTACTACTACGACGAAGCATTTCTTTCTCTATCACCATCGTTAGTGATAGCAGCAGCGGCATAGTTAGCAGCATGATATCGGGTTACATTTGATCAGAGCGACACTCAAAGGAGCCAAAGAAAAACAGAGAACGGGGGGAGGAAGAGAAATAGAAGAGAGAGAGAGAGAGAGAGAGAGAGAGGGAGGAGAAGGTCTCGCGAAAGAGGGCACAGTAGTAACCATTCGAATAATACCGGAACATAGTTGATTTTCCCTCCCATTGCCTGCTGTGTATTCGCGGTTCCGCTAGTAAACACTAGTCTCCATGAGCCCTGATGAAACAACATCACCATCGTCATCATCATCATCTTTATCATCATTATCATCGTCGTCATCATGATAGATCGATTGTGACGCAGAAGGAGATCTAGCTCGTTACCTTGACAGCCAAGGCGGGAACCTGCAACTTCTGCTTCTCTAGTGCGCGAATGGCAGTGTAGACCTCCTCGGGGTCGATATCACGATCCTCCACGGCGTCACGGAGGATAGAAAGAGCGCCTGATTTGGCAGCAGTCGAGTCATTCAAGAGCGGGCTTGAAGGAAGAACAACCGTTCTTTTCATATGTGAGAGAAGGGCACGGCTGCAATGTTGCTATGCAGCAAGAAGAACGGATTCTTGGAGCAAGTCAAGGCATCATCATCATTCTCATCGTCGTCATCGGAAAATTACCATTGGGATAAAAAGCAAAAGAAGAAGATGAAGAAGAAGAAGAAGAAGAAACGAATAACAAGGACCAGCCGAAGGGGTGGGGGAGGGGGTGCGGTGCAAGCAATGCCAATGGCGAACGATGGTGTGTGACTATTTTATAATGATTCACCCTTCGCTTGTGGAGGCAGAATGTATTCCTCTAGCTCAGCTTGCTCTGCGGAGACCTTGACAAATTATCATCGTCACAAAGAATCAATCAGCATCAGCACACGGTACTACTACCATGTCGCCGCAGTGTTACCACGAACATAGTAGTTATTTTGTTTCCTTTGATCGCCACTATTTTCTAACTACACCTCCTACCTTTGCTGCTTCTGCGGCGCCCTGCGACAATTGCTTAACCTGGTATCATCCAAAAGATTAGGAGAAGCAAGGAGGAGGAGGAGGAGGAAGAGGAGGAAAAGGACGGCAGAATGCTCCTCAAGATCGTAGCATACCTGCTCGCGAAGCTTCTCTAGCTCGGCTTGTTGAGATCGCGTTTGGGCAAGAAGCGAGGCCAGTTGGTCATCCTGTGCGTATTCGTGTACACGTACGTATGTGTGGGGGAAAAAAGGGGGGGGGAGGGAGGGAAAGAAAGGGGGGGGGGAGAGAGAGAGAGAGATCCAAAGAAACATTCATGTCTCATGCTGCATGTACATAGTCCCACACTCACCTTTTGGGTTGCTTTGATCTTAGCCACCCTGAGATCCTCATCCTTGGTCTTGAGCAGATCGACGTCAACAAGCTTATACCTGTCCAACAATGGCAAATACCAATGAAGGCGATAATGATGATGATGATGATGATGATGATGATGAAGATATAGGGGATGGACCATTAACCAATATCTTCATCTTCTTCCCACCCTTCTTTCCCCTCCCCCTTCTTTCTCTCGCATGTCTGTGCTGGTGCTGCTGCTGCTCTGCCGGCAACTAACTTTCCGAAGTCCTTCGCAGGATCGAAGAGAGGCGTATCTAGCTCCTCTGGTTCAGGGATAGGAATGATGACCTTGCGAGCAGTGCCTGAAGAAAAAGAATAAAGGAGGAGATAATGATGATGATGATGATGATGATGAGGCTGATGATGACTGATGATGACGACGACGACGACGACGATATAGTAGGTATCAAGCCCTGGAAATCACAATATCATTGGAGGAGCAACTGCTTGTTTACTGTGAGATACCAACTACTTGAAAAAAGCAGTGTTGATTTGAATGCATCAGAATAACTAGCACTACTGCTACTACTACTACTACTACTACTACTACTACTATTACTACGACAATTAATTACCTGAAGGTGGCGCTACAGGGGCTTCGCTAGCAGCAGGTGGCGAAGCGAATTTCTTGACGGTTCCCGACAGGAAGGACCCGAAACCGCCTCCAGTAGAAGCGACGCTCTGCAGGAACAGGAGGAGCAGGATGGGGAGCGGGGGGGGGTAGATGGAAGAGAGTCGTTGTGAAATGAGGGTTCTCATGGCTGTGGTCCTTACTTACTACTGCTGAATGTTGATGATCATGCTAGTGATGATGACGATGACAGCAATGGACTGTGCGAGCTACTACGACGGCAACGACTACTACCTCTTGTGCTGGGGGAGGAGGAGGTGGTGCGACCTATGCGGAGGAAGGGAAATGACAACCAATAGTGCAGGACGAGAGGAATGAGGAAAAGAAGAAGAAAATATACGTGGGTTATTCAGTGTGCTTGTGTGTGTTAATCTGTCACTACTCATTGATGGAAGATCAGTTCAGCAAACAATGATTGTTTTCCTGTTAGATTCGATAAATGCTTACCGGCTTCATCGTTGGCTTTGGTGTAGGCAGCTGTGGTCATCACCGGACATAATTGAGTATTGATAAATTAGCAAGGAGTCAAATTGATGTATCATTCGTTAACAGCTTCCCTTCCCCGGTAATAAGAGACGAAATTCGAGAATTGTAACCAACAAAACGGCTGATGCGATGATGATTTTAAGCAACGCCTCAATACCATCTCGGACCATAATCAACACCCAAGTTTCCACTCTACAATATCCACCACTAAACCTAGAAGAGACTTCTATTTCCTCTCTTCCTCCTTCTTCATCATCATCATCTTCGTCATACTGCTACTTAACAAAATTACTGGCTTTGGAGCAGAGGTAGGAGCTGGCTGCGACGAAGACTGTGTGAGCTCGTTCAAAGCCTAAACATTCGCCAGAAAAAAAGTTAAAGATGATTGATCCCTCCCTTAGCCGACGTACAAGGAAGTAGGTAGACGATGACAACACAAAGTAGCTTAGAGGACCACCCGTGCATCATCACCATCATCATCATCATCATCATCGTTGTTGTTGTTGTTGTTGTTATTTTTAGCCAGATGGCACTCACTTTTGTCGACATGCGAATCGTTCCAGAAAGCTGAGAGAAGAGATCAGGGCCTTCTATAATGATACACAACATAGCCATCACAGAAAATATAAGTAGAGTCGTAAGGTCGTTGCATTTCATTAGAAGAGCTATGCAGGGAGGGGGGGGACGCGGGGGGGGGGGAGGAGGAAGAGAGGGGGTAGCACGATGGAGATGGACAAAAACCCAAGCGGGAAATGACCCCTCCCACTTGACCACAACTCACTTGGTGCAGGATCCTTCTTCTCGGGTTTCTTAGCTGCGGGGGGTGGGGCCACAGCTTTAGGCTTCACAGCTGGAGGCGCAGCCTTGTGATGACAAAATAATTGTGAATATGACTGAAAAACAAGCGGGAAAATAGTTGTAACGGTGATGGTGATGACTGTGTGAGACAAAGGAAGGGGACTTCATCATCACACTATGATGATGATGACAACAAGCTGAGTAGGCATTGCTGCCATTGGTTGCCACAATGGGGTAATCACCCTGCTATTATTCCACAATAAATAAATAATACCTTCTTTTTCGGTGGAGAAGTCGGTTTAGGGGCTGGCTTGAAGGTAGGCTTCGGCGTTGGCCTTGGGGTTGGCCTTGGGGTTGGTCTATATATGTACGATGATGGTGATTGGTGTTGATGATGATGATGATGATGATGATGATGATGATTACGACGATGGATGACGAAGATGAGATGATATAGCACAGTATCAACTCAATTATAGCGCTAATAATATCACCTTGGCGTTGGGGGTGCTGTCTTCTTCACAGTTGCCCTCTGTGCAGGAGCAGCTTTCTGCAATTGGCGTGACCATATATACATTGCATGTTAACAACACATACACGCCTACGCACTCACAATGCATATTTCAAAGAAGAAAGTACAGGTGCTATGTGGTTCAGACAAGCGAAAGAACACACACACGCGCGCACACACGCACTCACATATGTATTTATAATCGCCACCTTGGCAGGGGCTGCTACACTTTTTCTTCCGAAGAATCCGCTTTGCTAATGAATTTATTATAAGCATTAATCAGCATCATCACGACCCTCGCGCATGCGAAGTTGCAATATGTTATCATCCTCCTCTGCTCCCCTCCTTCCCCCTCTCACCTCTTTCTTGGCTGGTGCAGCAGGTTCCGCAGCTAAGGTACATACACAACAGTCCATGTGAGGCAACGACTATTACGAGATTAGGGGTTGGGGAGGGGGGGGGCTGGAGGAAGGCAGTAGAAACTGCAACCTGGCGGAGCTTCTTGAGCGCTTCCAAAGAAGCCAAAAAGACCACCACCGCCGCCACCACCTTGTGACTTTTTCGGAGTTGCAGCAGGAGCAGCCTTCTGATAGAGAAAGAAAAAGACCATGATAACCATCATGACGATGATAGCAATGATGATTATAATAACTGATATACACCAGCATACAATTTATAGATCAGTGTCTGCATAAAACCTATCCCCGCCCATCATTTGTTCTCCTTCTATCATCCTCTTCATTCTCTTCCTCTTCTTCTTCTACCTTGGGCGGGGGAGCCTGCTTCTTCACGGTTGCAACCTGTTTCTTTATCGTTGCCTTTCTGCTAATCTCGGTGCCCTGAAAATACAAGAACCCCCCCCCACATAGATGAATTAAAATGATGATATAAGGTATGTGTGTGCGCGCGCGCGTGTGTAAGTGTATGCGTGCATGTATGAATGGGTTTATTCGTGCATATATCTCTTCCTCCCTCTTTCCTCTTGTTGTTGTGAAATATGAACACACAGCGGAGTTCTGTGCAGCACTTACTACCCTTGGCGCAACAGGCTTAGCACTTTCTCCTCCTCCTCCACCACCGAAGAAACCACTGATCAGTTAGAGATAATGGGACAAAAGAAGGGAGAGGGTCGATGGAGGCGACGGAGGAGAGGAGACGGAGAAACGCATAGGAAAACGTGAACAAATTCAATGACACCGTCGTTACTACTCGTAAGAGGAAATTCTTCTGCTGAAATGGTGATGGCGGGGGACAATCGATGAGAAGCTGCGTATGTGTATGCTACTTTATTGCCACTATTACTACTACTACTACTACTACTACTGATATTCAAATACGACGACCCGAATGAAGGCCCAGACGACGATGGCGCAGGAGGGGCTGATTGGTGTAAGGATGAAAAGTATTAATTTCTAGTAACTCTGTTTGCCTTTGTGTACGAATCCATGTGTGTGTGTGTGTGTGTGTGTGTGTGTATGTGTGTGTGTGTGTGTGTAAAGAGAGAGAGAGAGAGAGAGAGAGAGAGAGAGAGAGAGAGAGAGAACCAGGAGGCTTCTTGATGGTGCCTCGCTGTGTGCCAAGAGGGACTTTCTTTGTGCCTGACGGACATACACAGCATCAGTCAACAAAGCTTTCAAAGGATGATGATAAGCCAACGCCTCAATGCCGATACAGCAATGTCAATGGGTATCATCGTCCACATGATGTCACTCGAAGTTGTTCAGGTGAGGCATCATCATCATCGTCATCATCATCAACATCATTACATGTCGCCATGACCCCATTGTCCTTCCCACCACCATCACTACTACAAAAAACCACAACCAGGCGCAACAGCGGTTTTTTTCGGTGCAGCAGCAGCTGGCTTTGGGGCGTTCTTAGGGGTTCCCAGGGTGTAACTGCGAATTGGCGCATGTGTGTATATATATATATATATATATATATATATATATATCATATTGACATTGTTCAGTTCTCTCTTGCTCTTATTATGCTCTGATTCACACGTCCTCATTCGTATCTATCTTCATCAGCAGTATCGCATCGTTGTTTGCTTGCTATTGGTTGAAAATCATCAAGCAGCCTCTTCTTCTTACTACCTGGAGCCAGAGTCCGTGTAGACAGTGTTTCCAGCCTAAAATATAGAAGTGGGTGAGTGGGTGGATGGGAGGTGGTCATTGCATGGGTATTATTCGGTATTTGTGCGGCGAGTATTAGGTGTGCGTCGATTGTTAACTGCATTCAGAGACTGCTATGTATGCGCGTGGTTTGCTGCATTTGCGCACACTTGAGTGATAATACCTTCCGTACGATTTTGCTGGTTGTGATTAATGAGCCATCAGGGACTCCAGCCTGTTGGGGGTTTTGAGAGTGTGGAAGAGGGAAGAATTAAGGGATGATGGGGCGACCATCGAGGAAAGATGATATGCTGAATACGGATGATGAAAAGAATGAAGCAAGAGATATGGATGGATGCAATCCTTAAATCACTCGTCCATTCCTCCCCTCTGCACATCATCAGCCCTAAACCATCAGTTGCTAATAACCTCGCTCAAGAGTTTACCTTATCAAATATCTCTCCCTTGTATTCGCCGTTCGGGGTCTGAATCCACTTTTCTATCCTGCACGTTAGTGGGAGGATTATGTTTAGATATCACCGGGATATTATGTGTTTTATCATTATTGATTGAATGGTCAGTGGCAGGAACCTTGCATAGCTGCGAAAACGCTGCTGTCTCTGGGGTACTCGTACTGCTGATTGTTAAATGAATTGGTTCGAAACCGCTTACGCCGAATTTTTAACGCAAATACAAATCGAGTATTCTCATTGATTGTGGTATGTTCTCTAATTCACCTGGAATTTGTGCCACTGGATTGAAGCCAATTCGCGTCCCTGTCATAGATCGAGACGGCGCATAACCTAAAGAATTCGAGTCATATCACCCTTACAATGTATTTCATGATCCTAATGAACTGGGCTACCGAGCTCAAGGGTTGGGGCATAGCTGGAGGACAGCGAGCTGAAGGCAACGTAAAGTGAAACCTGAAAAATCAGGGGTTGGCGGAGCGACGACCAATTTTGTAAGAAAATGCAGATGGTTGTCATTGAAGGTCGAATTTCGCATGTCGGTTCGATCTAGGGTTATCTTTTTTATCATGTCTGCTAATTCCAGCTACAATAATCTTAGATTTGAAGTTATACCCCCGTACCTCCAAATATGTTCTCATTTGAATTAGTTTTTCAATGTATCTATTGTTTCAAATTCTCATAGATTTTTCCTGACGATGACGATCAGGAAGATACGCCGTATTCTTCAATTATTATATTGTGTCCCCGAAAATATTCGAATAAAGCTTAATTGCAGATCACAGCGAAATGCTCAAGGATGCCCGGAGGGTATGTGCTTATGTGCATGTGATGAGTGGGTACTAATCCCCTGTGCCACATGCTGTTCGAAGTCGATTCCCCACAATGAAAACCATCCCGATTACCGAGGCTACAGCCAGAGCTAGCGCAGGGAGATGTATCCTAGAGAGCGAGTTAGTCCTTGACTTGGGAGCGGGAAGAGTCGCCATGGTTCCACGCATGCACGTCCAGTCTATCTGTTGTGATGAAATCCTCTGAAAATCCTGAAATCCGAACGAAATCGCCATGTAAAATTTTACGACTACACCAAATCACCATCCATTCACCACCTGCGTCGACATAAAAAACGTGACGTTATGTTAGAACTAAATGCGTTTTCATTCAATCCTCACATTTGTTCACGTGGCTTGGTCAAGCTATACAAAATAGTGTGCAAGCGACAAGCCATTCTTCATGTCACACTCATGTAATCTCAGGGTATCTTTCTACACCTACTCGAACAAGATGGACAAATTCTCTCTGAATTCGAGCTACGTGTAGGTGTAAAATTCTCCTCTGGAAAATATGGGTGACTTTCCGCTTGCGGCACGGCCTACATAAGGTGATTCTGGGATATATTATTCCCCAAACGAAGAGAGGGTTGTCTGGTCTCGCTCTTAATTACTCAATGTTTTGTCCTCTTGTGCCATCGTTGGGGAGTTTCATTCAGCGACAACAAACGTGCCGCAGGGTCGAATGGATGCGTACAAGCCTAAATACCAACGTGATTCACGGCATGCTGGTGCTTCAGTTACGGTACATTCTGATCGAACGACAAACGGAAAGAGCTGTCGCAGGAATAAATCTTAGACGTTTTATGTATTATATTACCGTACAGGTGTCTGTAAATGTTGGCTTGCTTCTGCATCATTTCGGTACTCACAGCTGCTCTCGATGACCTTTGCCATCCTCTCCTCCTCCCATGTTCTCCAGGCTTTCTGCCTACTAGTGCATCAGAGTCGAAGCAAGTGTTTTGATGCCAGGTAGCAAGCACGCATTTATGATTCAGACTCTTTTTTATTGTGATCAGTCCACGGATCATCGAAGCAAGTTCTCGAGGAATTGCAAAGTCATCGAAGAGGGTCCAACAAATACTCATTATATGAAAGTCGTCCACAACTAGTGACTATCTTTAGCGAGGTGTCTTTGAGAAAATGCTAGACTGGAAAGACAGTTGTGATATTGATGATAGGTCGTTTTAACATGTAGTAGGTCTCAGAATGATGCGGATAAATGTGAGAGGCAACTAACATTAAGGATCTTAAGAAAGCAGCAGATCATTTCGGAATTTCCAATGTTAATTCGAGCCTTCTCGATATCAAGCGTCAGTGCAGTCTTGAAATGGAGGTCGGTGCTCTATGAGATTAACAACAGCGATAATCATCTTAGGAAAATGAAAAGGAGCTTCTTCGACTCGGCCAAGCAGGGGACTACCCGAAAAAATTGACAAAACACTGAAGTTCAAGTAGATCGACGTACAGACCTCGATCTTGCAGCATCTAGCTCGCTTACGATGATTTATTGACGCGTAATAGTCTATGCTGATTGAGCGTCGGCGACAATGGCATGCACATAAAAGTGTTCACCACGTACTCTTGTAAAATCATGACTTTCGACATACAAATAGCGACATCGCATTACTATCGAAAGCAGACGCTATGAGAGCTTTTGCAAGCTTAAGCGGTGCTTCGACACAAAATAGTTGAATGCATGCCAGCATATGAGCACAGCGCTTTGCATGAAATAAACAATGCATTCGTGTGGGGGCGCTGTTTATGTGTTGTGTGTGTGTGTCGACCCGCTCAATCTAGTCAATGCTGCGGCGCATGGGGCGACACATTCATTACATGCATATTTTTCAAATTTTGGGCGGGTCCAATTTCATTTAAGAGTAACAAAATCTTGAACACTTCTTTGCGTAGTGCTCACAGATGCATAATGTGACAATGCTCTTCGCTTTTTTAAACTGATCCATGCATGACTAGATGAACACAGCAGTAGTATTTGTGGTACACACACACACACACACACACACACACACACACACACGAACGCACGCACGCACGCACGCACGCACGCACTGCCATGCTCATGCGACAGGAAGGTCGTGTCTAACACATTCGTCGTCTCGTCTATGCATTTTCATCATTGGTGATTTCTAAGACTTAACGAGACGCTTCATCGGCCTATACCTCCCGCCGTTGCCAGCATCATCAGCAGAGGACGGTACAGCAATTACCACGTTGCTGCTGTCGCCGTTCGTTGCTTTTGATGAGGGGGACACATCAACACGAACAGCTCCGTGAGAATGGCGGTGAACCACCAACTCAGAAGAAGCCAATGCCCTGTAGCCTGGCTTCATCGATATCATACTCGTGGAGGAACTCAAAAGCGAAGGTGAGATGTAGTTGGGTTCTGCCTTGCCCAAGTCGCCGTAATGCCAGAGAAGAGCGAGGAGCAACATCTGCTGGAATGCATCGGGCACCTTTGAACAGCAGCAACATATAATCAGCATCAGTGCCCTCAATCAATGGCGAGATGGAGAGCGGCGCAATGACGTTCATGGCATCGTTTCGCTGAAAACCAGACTAATCGTTGTGGAATTTTGTTCCACTGACTGTCGTCGTCGCGGAGCAACGCCATTGATCTCTCTATATTCGGAGCACACTGACAAACTTCTAACCGATTAAACTCCCCCCCCTCCCTGTCTTTCGCCTTGCTTAGCACCTGTGGAAGCCAAACGCTCCAATGTTGACGAGCCAAGACACAGAGATAAAGCGTGAAGACGATGTCACTAGTGAAGGGGAAGAAGAACAAGGAGAAGAAGGAGAAGAAGAAGTAGAATGTGATGAGTGGTGATGGTGGGATATAACGAACGAAAGGATCCTAATGCGTTGATGATGGTGATCTCAAGATGTTGAGATGGAAATAGGGAAAGTGAAAAGAACAAAGAAGAAATGGATGCCTGTTGGACTACTCGCTCGACCAAAAGAATTAAGCAGCAGCACAACAACAACAACATCAGCGGCAAGAAGCGCTGAAGAAGAGAGAATATGAAGAGCATAATTGATCACCACATGGCCATCATGGGTGCAAACAGAGCAGGTACTACCTAATAATCGTGGAGATAAGCATCGACACGGACAACGCCCCGCGGGATTTGAGGCGTATAGTGGTCTCAATCTAATCATGATAATTCAGAATGAACCAACTACATAATATGCGTGTGGAGAATTTAATATCCTTAGCAACTACAGAACTATAGCATATATATAATAATGTCATGCGCGCGCATGTGTGTGTGTGTGTGTGTGTGTGTGTGTGTGTGTGCGTGTGTTCTTGTTTGTTTGTTTGTTTGTTTTCGTCTTGTTTACCTGCGGAAACCACATAATGAAGTTCATGATCGTCGCAATCACGCCCCAGGTCTACATTTAATTGTCGGTGGTTAGCAACGAAATTGGCTAGAGGAGCGGATAGGAAAAGCATAGATGCGTAAGACTGGGTATCAAAGAAAGAAGCATTTGTCTGACACACACATTGTTTTTCCATGGTCGTTTTTATGGTCGTAGAACACAAAGCATTGAGTATTATCGTTATGAGAACTACGAATCATTTAAAATTAGTGTTTTCGTATCGACTGGGAGAACAAATCGTCGTCGTATACATTTAGTTTTGATAATAATTCATGGCAACAGTCGTCCTTACCGTCCCGACAAAGAGTGTGAGCTCACGATCTTGGAGAAATAGGACATAAACTGATATTGCAGCGCTATGATCCAAATTCACGCACACACACACACACAGAGAGAGAGAGAGAGAGAGAGCGAGAGAGAGAGAGAGAACGTAAGTGGGTATAACTTAGGATAACGATGTCCACACCAAAAACGCACAAACCCTCGACATGAATGTCAGCTATTTCTCATATTATATTTCCCCAGCGGTACAGGAAAAATAGATTATTCATGCCCCATATGCACAGGATGAAATATTCGTGGTGCTACTTGCAAAATCGAATATACTAATCAATCATATCTAAATTGTGCTATGTTGCAAAATCTTTTCATCGCCACGAACATATTCTACATATTCACCCAATGAAAGCTGTCGTCAAAAAGAGGCACAACGAGATTATGTGTTGCTCTCGTATCTCCGGAGGACAGTACAGGTGAAACCAGATATACCAAGATGGATATCTGTAACGTGAATGCTGCATGAGATGATGATGATGATGATGATGATGATGATGATGATAACAACGACGGCAATAATATAGCCATAGTGGTCATGCATTGCACCTGCATCTCCTTCTATGTACTTACAAGAACACGATTCATACGACCCCAACGAGTGTTACTGCACGCAGAACAAATGAATAAATTTACACACACCCCGTGATGGCGGGTAGAAGCTGCTGTAATATCGGAGAGGCCGCCGCTATGCAATTATAGACTTCTGGCTTGTACTTATCATCGCCATGACAAACACCAAGCGTGTCTGGACAAACATTGCAGACGATAAGAGGACAAACGATCTCGTGGGGAGAAAGAGAGAGAGAGAGAGAGAGAGAGAGAGAGAGAGAGAGAGAGAGAGAGAGAGAGAGAGAGAGAGAGAAGATACAGCATTGTCACAGTAAATACTCGAAAGCGGAATTATAGAGTTCACTTAATGACTCTTCATGAATCATCAAATACCAAGGTCTAGCAGGAGCACATTGTAGAAGGCAAACATGAACGAGATACCACCGAACAGCAACAGCCAAGGCGACAGACCTGCTGTCGATTTCCTGTGTAGAGGGAGACAAACTTTAAATTACGGTAAATTATTACAGGTACAGCATTGGTGATTCCAGAGGAAAGCGAGCGAGAGAGGGAGAGAGGGAGAGAGGGGGAGAGAGAGAGAGAGAGAGAGAGAGAGAGAGAGAGAGAGAGAGAGAGAGAGAGAGAGAGAGAGAGAAAGAAATATACCGTCGATAACACTCTAAGTGTTGCGGGACAAAAACAAAAAAGAAGAGAGCAGAGAATAAGATCCCGACTCCCGCATTGAGAACGACCGCCGGTGTGACGGCCGGGTAGAGGCGTGTTGCTGCGGTAACTTTGTTTGGCATTTTCTCCCTGATCAAAAGGTAAGAAGATAAAGAAGAACGAGGAGGGTTTAAGAGTTGAATAAATGTAGAAACGAAGAAGAGGAGAACTATTTGGACTATTGAACATCACTGAGATCCTGGTCTGGAACCATCTCTCCCTGCTAGCCTGCCCCTCTCAGTTTTTCAATCTCTCGTGGCTTCCACCTGTAGACGACAAAGACGTGATCTTTTTCCGTGTGTGCCTGGGGGATCAAGAGCGGGAGTTTATGCCATTTCCCTCTGCCACCCTCAGGAGGCAGCTGTTGGTCTGTGGGGGTGGTTGCAGGAGACGAGGTGACTCAGGATCGGTGTGGCAATTTTTTTCTGCGACATGCAAACTAATATTGTCGCAGATCAAAAATCAATGTTTTCCTGCATGCGAAAAGACGTGGTATTTCTTTATCTGCGACTGGAAAAAGACTTGTTTTTAGGTGAAAAATGCATGGAATTCATCGGACGATTCCTGTCGGTCGGTCGGTCGGTCGGTCGGTCGGTCACTCCTCGAGCAAGTATGGGTAGCTCCTCCTTCCGTATTACCCGGAAGGTCCTATCGCACCCGATGCTGATGCTGCTGCTCCTTGTTAGCTGGGGGGGGGTCCAGACCATTGAAGCCTCGAGACAGTGCTCCTCCACCAGAAAAGTCTCCAAGATGTGGAGACCCATAATCTCATTCCGCCAGAGAAGCTGGAAGGTTGCGTCCCGAAGATGATGCATACGAGCGGATTTTCGATGTGAAATGTTTTTGTTTAAATATATACTTCCTAGGCTGCAGCCCGGTCCCGTCCTCCCCCAGATATGGACGACGATTTGGAATTCAACAAATATATGCGTGGAGCGGGGAAGCTTGAGAAGGCAGTCCAGGAAATGTAATTTGCATCGTCATCCTGCTTTTACAGCATTGATTGAAGCTAACCCTAATTATTGTAATGAAGGGGATATTCTATGGACGGCAAGCTACTCACATCGGAGAATACAGAGAGCAATAGTGATGAGAAGGAGTGGGCTACAAGGGATACTACAGGTGATGGCACTTCAATTGGAGAGCAAGAGCATCAATGGGTAAGGCGAGCCAAGAAGATTAAGCCAGGTTTGATTACAACTGATATAATCCTTGTGTCGTACTTCTATGCGTGAAAATGGTGGGAACGTGCTGGAGAAAAAATTTCACGAGTCTTTATAGATAAATACTTAGACGAAAATAATACGTATATGATGCTTGCTTGCATACATACATAGGTGTCGTTCTGGTCACCCAGAAATATGGTCATTTTGACCATTTTTTGACCGACTCTGTAATACTTATATTGGAAGACCATGAGGAAAGGTTATTTTATCATACACGGCCAAGAATTCACCAGCGCACATTATAAAGTCGATACATTGAGCTGTCGCGTCATATCTAGAACAAAATGTGTAGGATATGTAGCGACTACACTGAGCTTTGCATGTATTTGTAATAGAGAGAAATAGTGGAGTAGTAGTAGGAAGAGGAATCATTCTAACATGTCTTCCGCCACTTTTTCATCAGGGGAACGGTGGGTCTTCTAATTGACAAGAACACGCCCTGGGAAGTTGGGGAGATGGTCCGTGCATGCATGCCGTCTTAGTTTACAATACAACTCTCCTTATTTCCTTTTATCCTTTGCAATGCTGCGCTGAAAATATTCCCTTGGTGCGGCAAGATGTATCGATGTTTGTGCTAGCTCTTTTAGAACAATGTTTTGATAATAATCTCATTACAGTATCTTCTTACAGAAATGGCCTACCACTACTACTACCACTACCACCACTCTCGCTGACTATCACTGTGCCCCGACTTTTTGTAGGCCCCTGTGTTTGAGGATACGAAACTTTCTGAGACACCGCTAAGCATGGGTGGGGGCGACGGGCCAGATAAGCTGCTAATGCTGCATTCCGTCGCAGACGTAATATTGTAGTATTTCCTACCGAGTTTGTTGTGTAGTTAGCATCCTATTTTCTTTATCCTATCATCGTAGCTATTACATTTCATAAAAAAAAGTCGGTCGGACGGGAGGTTATGCATGGTTTATTGGTGTAATATTGGGATACTACCCATCATCTAATACGATACACGTACTTTTTCCTCTTTGCTTTCTACGCTTCTGCTGGTTCAACTTGATGTGCAGTTGGAGGGTGCCAAGGCTATTGGAGACTCAGGCGTGTACATTGGGGGAGTTAGTGCTGCTGTTGAAGCTACGGAGAATGTAGGAGTTGTAGTAGGAGCAGCAGCAGTACTTTAAGAAAAGAACTTAGACACAACGACGACTATTGATCCTCATACCACAGTATAGCGCTCCGATTTTTAGTTGTGAAAGCTCTCTCTCTCTCTCTCTCTCTCTCTCTCTCTGTGTGTGTGTGTGTGTGTGTGTGTGTGTGCTTGTGTGTATGTCTTCCTCTCATCGCTGCTACAAAAATTTACCACTGGGTCATCGTGAAAAATGCCAAAATACTGTAACAGCAACATTAATCACACATTTGTGTAGTGGTGAGGATGATGATGAAGATGATATGGTGCATCAGAGGGAATTTGATCCACGAAAGTTTCACTTCTTCTTTAAACGTGTTGAATGGCTCCCGGTGGGTTTGATGGATCAATACGAGGAACAAATCACAACAATTATAACGACGACGACGATGTTTGGGATGATGATTGATGATAACAGTCTGTTGTTCTAATTTGTGAAAAGGCGATGTCTGCTCCTCTCTAACCTTCAAATTCTTCATTCTGCATCTTTGTGGAATCATTTTATTACAACTCAGGGCTTATTGCGTGATGAAGTAGAGAAAGGTGTGTGGGAACTTGTAGAGGTTTCTCCGTCCCTCCTCCTCCAGCACAAGGTGAGTAGATGCCGGTGCCAATAGCTAAGTACTCTTATCGTGTTCGTATTGTATTCATGAATCAAACATAGAAAATATGGTCAAACATTAGTTTCCAATTGTTCTCTTCATACTTTTTCGTCAACGTCGTGGTCCGTTCTTCTCATTCAGAACGATCGACAAAAGCGGCTGTGGAATCATATTCGCTCGGAACTTAGTAAGGAAAGCTCAAAAGTTACTCCGGTGCAACTTGAATAGCAAGATGCGATTAGGACGTAGCAATGAAAGGGCATGTAGGTGAAAGTAGAAACTAAGCTTGGATGGGGAGCAATGACATGTTGAATGCCGATGTTGCGCATGCTAGCATGTCATTACATCAAAGTGCTGCATGCACGCATTGGCATTTGTTCGCTTGTGCAGTGTTTGCTAGCTTGGCTGTGCAGCAGGTGCGGCCGGCTAGCCGGATGACTGAGCTACAGTTGGCTAGTTGGGCACAGCCTGCATGATGTGCACATGCTAGCATGCGCTGTCGCGGATGTGATGTCCATTCGTCACTGCTAGACTGGTCATTTCTAGATTTGTGTTGCGAAGTCACACGACATTGTTGTTCAATTGTGCACAGCTAGACAACTGTGGAGCACGTGACAATCGTCCATGTGCACCCAGATCGACGTGTGCCATGTGCGCAAATGCAGTCGATCCATCGCATCTGCACATCACGGGCACGCTTCAAGCACGTGTGGTCGAATGCGCATGTGTGCTTGTTTGTGCCGCAGTGGACGTGTGGATTTGACCCAAAAAAATGTCCCTTCTGCTCCTGATGTAGGTGGGGGTAGCTCAACACAGAACGGACAACAGAGATCATGTTGATGCCCATTCGATCAAGGGATTGTCACTGCGACAATGCAAATGAACACGACAAAACACATTGTTGCTTTTGCAACAAACACGTGATCAAGAAGTGTCACAACAAACACATCCACTGCAAAAAGCATGCAAAAAATCTTCTCAAATTGAACAATGAAATCAAGCAATGCCAATGAAAGCAAGAAAAGAAAGCAAGATCAGCATTGAGATTGAAGAAGCTAAATTGGAAAGGCACTGATACAGTGTGATGTTGTCTCGGGCGGATGTTCCAATGGGTTATCACTGATTTTAGGACAAAAATGTGGGATGTTTTGCATTAACAGTGCCACCAACCACAGGATTTCCAGACTGGATTTCTTTCCCAGGATTTTCCTGAAATGAAAAAGCTGTTTGTCGTTCCTCGCAACAACTACTACAACACTGATCAATACCCAATCAATCGCCAATTTCGTAACTGACGAAGGGTGGGGGGGCCTACTTCATACGAGGGCAAGAGCTTGCATTCAGGTTCCCCCCTCCCTCCCTAATACAGCTCAAATTCAATTGCGCTACCCCGAGTGTCGCTTGAGCTGAAGTCTCTTCTGTCCTTTCCGCAGGACATGCAGGATTACTTCATGGCGAACAACATCGATGGGCTCATTAAGTATGTACCTAATGTAAACTCTAGGAATACAGTAGCATATAGTTCGGAATTTTGGCCTAGTCGCTACCATGTCAAGAATCGTCCATAACCGCATGAGCTACTACTTATATCAGGAAATTGGAAAGAAATTGGCTCTTGCGTTGCCAGAAGATCCCATCCAAGCGACAATAGACTTCTTGGAATCCAT
The DNA here is from genome assembly GCA_000320545.1 of Bigelowiella natans CCMP2755. NCBI lineage: Eukaryota > Cercozoa > Chlorarachniophyceae > Bigelowiella > Bigelowiella natans. The sequence goes on along the minus strand of ADNK01000490.1, from coordinate 77,786 downwards.
TCCAGATGATAAATATACAGAAAAGGTGCTTTCAAGTACAGAGAATTCAAACATGGGGGGGAGGGGTGGGGAATTCTAAATCACGCTTCATATTTTGTCGCATCGATCCATTTTCTCGGTGCACGAACAGGACCCTCTCATTCAAACATTATGTGTTATTTTTCCATATGTTCACGTTTGTTTCGATTTAACCATTTATGTGAGTCATGCAGTAATGACAATCTATTCTTTTAGTGCCAGCTAAATGAGGAGTGGATACCTCTGAAGTTAATCTCTAGTCGGGAATACAACCACAACTGTAAGGTCCTACGCTTCGAGCTCCCACGCCCGATTCTGGTAAATAAGATACTCGATTGTGCACTGAACATATATATTACCTCTATTTGTCTTTAATCACGCACGCGAATGAAAATAAATTTATGTATAAATTATATAAACATGAGTAGTGTGTGTGTTTGTGTTTATTCATATTCCACACAGCCGTTAAACCTGCCGACTTGCGCTTGCATCCTTGTCAAGGTGATGCTGGATAAAGGGTGCTTAGTAGGGGAGCGATAGAATGAGGGTAGTGTACTCAAAATATGGAAGCAGAACAATAGTGCACGGTGCAGATGAGTTCATGTGCATGACGTTATTGCTATGACCTCATTTTAAGGGAGACAAGGAGTTGAAGAAAGAAGTGCGGCCATATACCCCCAGTAAGGCGTGCATTTTTGGTGTATTTTAGGCACACATCCACAATTGTTCGCAGTGTTGTGAGGCTTATTGAATGCCCCTAATAATCTTAATCTAACCGTGTGCACATAGTATCCTCTGGCCGTCAAAAAGGTTACTTAGAGTTGCTTGTGAAGGTGAGTATGAGCATTGAATTCTTCAGTCAAAACACGTTCTGTCTCACATCTCTCTCTGTCTCTCTCTCTCTCTCTCTCTCTCTCTCTCTCTCTCTCTCTCTCTCTTTCTCTCTTGCCATTTTGTCTTGGACTTCTATTCTTCAGAGCTACCCTGAGGGGAAGATATCAAAGTGGATGTGTTCTCTCGCCGTCGGCAAGGCAGTGACGTTCAAACACATACCATTCAATGTCAAGGTAATAGATATACGGGGAGGCACTGTGTACGATAGCATCATATTTTTTTCTTTGTGTTCAATGCTAATGAAAATCGACTGTGGCCGCATCAGATACCTGTGAAGGAACTTCGAGAGTTGAACTCGCTAATTATGCTCGCGGGAGGCACGGGTATCACACCAATGTATCAGGTTGGCAAAAATAAGATCTGCTGCTATATACTCTACTTTCTATCATTCCTCAATCCCCTCTTCTTGGATAGAAGCTTGACTTATTGTACGGGATTCGCATCATCCGCTAGGCACTGATGGAGCTGTTAGACAATCGACTCGGTTCCACCATGAAGTGCCCTAAAATTGTGCTACTTTACGGAAACAATACCGAGGAGGATATTCTCCTGAAAGAACAGCTGGATGAGATGCAGCAAAGATGTGCCAATTTTCGGTGATATACTGCAGCTTTGGCCACAATGAGCATTACTACTACTACTACTACTACTACTACTACTTCTAATGCGAACAAAGGACAATAATGTTTTTGATGTTTTCACTAAGCTAGAGTCATGGACTCAAATTCTGCACACTGCTTTCAGGGCGGTCTACGTTGTGTCTAAGCTCGAGGAAAAGGGATCCGCGGAGGAAGGCTTTATCGATGCGGAGAAGATCAGACGCTTGTGTCCACCACCTTCAAAATCCCAGAAGGTAAGTGTCACCATCATCATCTTAGGAAAAGTGCCACGCGCAAGAAACGTCATGATAACAGCTTTCGTTCTTGGGTGCTGTCCTTAGGTCTTAGTGTGTGGGCCTCCACCAATGTACAAAGCCCTCTGCGGGGCTCGCAGCGAAAAGATAATAACGGGTGTTCTCAAAGACCTTGGTTATTGTACTTCGGAAAACTCGGTTTACAAATTCTAAGTCGACGATAGCTCTATACATATATATATATATATATATATATATATATATATATATACATAATTACATATAGATGGATATTTCTGCACCGGTTAAATTTAGACCGCCCCTAATCCTTAGCTAGATTTTAGACCAAATTTTACACATATCATAAGGATGACCATTGAACAAATTTAATTGATTAATTACATCCGTCTTACTACGACAGCTGTTATTCGATCGCCGCCTTAGCTTGTTCGTACAACATGTGAGACGGATGTACATGAATTGAGGCATGCTGCATTCAACATGAGCGCTTTAGCCGCCGGCTTTGCACAGCTACAAGGCATTAGGATGACCATTGAACACATGCATTTGATCACTTCATTACGTCCATCTAACATTCCATCAATGGTCATCTTGATGTACGTGGCTGTGCAAAGCCGGCGGCCACAGCGCTTATGTTGTATTTGTTAGACTCTCGCCGTTCACTTTGTGCGCTTCATGCTCGCAATTGGAAGTTATATCATTGTCAGAACTTGCATCGTCACCCGCTAGCCCGTAATATGTGCCTAGCGGCGCTAGCAGACATCTAGCCACAAAATGAGCAGTCCCCCGCAGAGTTTCCACATGCAAACGTGCCGAATCGTATATTACATACTCGCGAGAATAGCTAGTATAGAATTGCGCGTGTGGTTGACTTGTCGTCGTAGTATGGCCTAGATCGTGCAGTTATTACGTACATATATAGCACTGTAGCCGCTGCTCTGCATAGCTACACTAGGATGACCATTGAAAGAATTTAATCGTTTCATTAGATCCGTCTCACATAGCGTATCTAATTGCTTGCCGTATATCTATGCTAGATGTCATAGCTCGGTCCTCTAGATTGCTATGTGTTATAGAGACTACAACATACTACGTCAGTGGTGCTCCTCACATCATTTGTCTACTTCTGTCTTGATAAGACATCTGTCCGGGAAATATTCATACCGTGAATTGTGTGCGTAACGATTTTTGTTCTGTTGATGAGCTACTAGAGACCCATTTTTTTCGTTCTCATTCATGCCAACACCACATCTAGACATTGAGATACGACCGAAGGTAAATGTGCTACACGTTAGGATGGTCCACTCAGGAACTGACACATTGCATGATTTGGATAATGTGCTACTTCACATCAGCCAGTACAACCCGCGGGTTTTCTTCTAGCAGGAGGTGGACATTAGCATTTTTCAGAAGTTGTGCTGGGTTGAAACGTTGCTTGTATCGCTCCCAACGCGTGTCAAGCAGCTTTTGCCGGTCAGCAATGCTAAGCTGGTATATCCGTGCGAAGACCTTCTCCATATCGTCAATTTCGGCAAAATCGAGAATATCCCGATACGAGAATTCGTCTTTCCAAAAGCTACGGTCAGAAATTAGGAGGCCCTTAGTACTGAGAAGCACCGACATGCGCGGCTCCAGGGCGTCTGAATTGTTGCCGTGATGCGGGTACTTACACCACTTGTGGATATTGACCCAAATCCGATTCACGCCTTCTTCCTTTTTCTCAATGTAATCAACAAACTGCTCTAACTTCCAGATATTATACACCGAGGTGAGCTTTGGTTGTAGATTAGCCGCTTTCAACATCCTGCTCCAACATTGCATCCGGTTGTAATCGAGACTACCAAAGAAGACAATCTTCTCGACATTTCCCTCCTTGTACGGTGGTAGCTTAGGCCAGTTCTTCAGGTATCCTGCGGGCACATACCGCGCCGGTGGTAAAGTGCCCGGACATCGTCTCAGTAACTCGACATTACCCCAACCATAATCCCAAATTTCATTGTATATAGCTTTAGACCATGTTGGCTCGGTGCAGTAATTCGGCTTATTTACTAGCTCAGTCTGATAGAGGATTGTGTAACATCCGCGTTGTCGAAACTGAATCATTAGGTCGGATCGCTTGATGTCACTGCCGACCCACACCACAAAATCCCCGGCTGTTGTGGTATTCGGAATTGTGTAGTCGACATGCATGAAGACAGGGGTCACTCCGAGGCCCTCAAATCCGTCAACCACAGTCTGCACCAGCATCTGAGTGTTTCAAGTGGGTGTGAGGTGATACTGACGAATTGTATGAATGGTTGTGACAATGACAACGATGATGATCATGTAGTTCGTGAAAAAAAAATCATAAACAAATCACTAAATTGACAAGAGTTGGCAAAGTTGACATTTTACAAACCTTGTACATGAACAAGAGCGCTTGATTAGGCCAGTCGCCTTGGTATACATACACATACCGTTTTCCTTTCTTTGGGTCTACGGGAGCAATGAGTCTGGGGGATGGGGGGGGGGTGGGGCCTGGTGAGGGTGGCATTGTGGGCTTTCCAGTTGGAGGTGCTGGTGTAGGCTTCCCAGTTGTAGGGTTGGGGGTTGGCTCTTTGGTTGGAGATGGTGGAGGTGGAGGCGAGAGCGAAGCATCGCTCTTTGTATCGTTGCTTTTTCGGACTGTGGAGTTGCTTGATCCCATTGGGCCGTCCATCTCATCTTCCCACCTGTACAATTTGATTAATAGAATAGTTTTGAAGGGTTGCATAGGAAGAATGAAGAGGATTCGAACTAATTTGAACTTAACGTACACAAGGATATCTGGAGTGGCGTCGCTTTCCCCCAGGTAGTAGTCGATTGTGGAGCTTAAAAGAACCATAAGTAGCAACACCGCGGGTAGAATACGGTATCCTGCCGCCTCCATTGCTCCTACAAGATAAGGCATTAGGATTTTGCGAACGTTCGCATGCAGTTACAGTTTACCTTAAATACTCACAGGATAACCGTTCGTCGCAGCCTATTCCGGCCCCAGTGTTTGAGAACTGGAGCCCCCAAAACCTCTTTGGGGGGAACGTGATGCAGGAATTTGCAGAGTTTCTTTCTGTACGCGATTGTGCGACAAGGAAAAGAACTTTTCCCCGATATTTTTTAGTGCCTTTTTTTTAAAATATCGGGTGGCGCATGGGCACCTGAAAGAACTAGACGCGCTTCTTTTTCCCCAATGCACATGGGAATCGGATCGTATTTATCTCAAACCAGGGTAGTGAACCGATGTCGCATGACATAATCGTACTACAATATATGCAGGAATGGATTCCGATTGACGCGGTCTGTACAGAAACACAGTTGGCACCTTCCTCGCCTGGTGCGCTCCTCCTCCTATTTCTTCATTTTCAGCCTAACACTGCCTCTTGAAAGGAGAGTAAGCTTGCAAGAGGCTTTCGAGATTGCGCGTATCTCGGCAATTTCGAAGAGTCTCGACCGCAAGTAACTCCGAAAGCCACGTTGGCGTTGTTCCAGGTTCTCGAAAATCCTCTCCAGTAAAATTAATTTTTGCATCTCTTTCTGCTATCGCACAGACACACGCGCCAGGGGAGAATGGCGACCTCTTCAACGAACCCGAAAGTCTACTTTGACATTCGTATCGGTTCTAAGGATGCCGGACGGCTCGTGTTCGAGCTCTTCAAAGATTCATGCCCAAAAACTGCCGAGAACTTCCGTTGTCTCTGCACGGGAGAAAAGGGCTACGGGGCAACCACCAGGAAAAAACTCCAGTTTCGCCAAACTATTTTCCATCGTGTTATAAAGGGCTTTATGGCACAAGGAGGAGACTTCTCGAGATCTGACGGAACGGGTGGAGAGTCTATCTATGGCGGGACGTTCAATGATGAGAACTTCCTGCACAGGCATTTCGGTGCTGGAATGCTCTCGATGGCTAATTGTGGACCTAACTCAAACGGATCACAATTTTTCATAACGTTCCGCTCCACCCCCCATCTGAACGACAAGCATGTAGTCTTTGGGCGGCTCACCGAGGGAATGGAACTGTTGCGCAGGATTGAAGAAGTACCAACTTCGAGCGGCGACCGCCCACTCACAGATGTCATAATTGCAGAATGTGGCGAAGTTTCTTCTGATACGGAAACCTCAGTTAAGAAAAAAAAGAAGCTTCCAATAGACGAGGAGATTGACTTGGGACTCGACGATTCAGACGAAGATGAAGGTGAGGAGGAGAAAAAACAGGAAGAAGCAGCAAAGACCGAAAAAAAGGACGAAATAGGATTCTCTTCAGTCGGGGGAGGAGGTAAACCTCTTTCGGAGAGGCAGAAGAAACTCCAAGCGCTGCGGCTTAAAATGAATGCAGGCCGCAAGGACAACAGAAAGCAAGCTGTTGAGGAGAAGCAGCGGCTAACAGGCGGAGAAAAGGGGAAGGCAAAGAAGAAGAATCTGGAGCGTTGGAAGGAATACGAGAAGAAGAAGAAGGAATTAGAAGCAGCAGGCCTAGACCCGGACCAGTTCAAATTCCTTACTGATACAGCAGCTGGGCACGAAGCGAGTGAGAAAGTCCGGAAGAAGAAGGAGAAGAACAAAGCATCTTTTGGCTGGAATGTCTTCAATCAGGACGCGTTATACAAGGGATACAAGAAGCGATTGGCCCAAGTTCCAAAGGGCCGGCATAATGGCGATGAAGTCCGTGGCGAAGGTTCACTCAAGTGGGGAAGCGATAAACCTCCAGAACACATGATCGATCATATGGTTGCTGAGCTTGAAGCCACCCAGGAACGAAGGAGAAAATTCAGCAGGCGTCGTGCACATTACAATGAAGCTGATATAGACTATATCAATGAGAGGAACCGTGTTTTCAACAAGAAAGTCAAGCGTGCCTACGATCCATACACGGTGGAAATCAGGCAAAACTTGGAGAGAGGGACGGCCCTGTAGTGGGACTATGTATAGCGGGGCTGTGGAAGTCAGACGAAGAGCGATTGTTCATCTTAGGCTATATTGATAGTTGTGTGTATGTGTTATAACCATTGTATATAACTCATTTATCGAATTATTAAAATCTAAGTCTCATGTGCTCGTATTTCCGGCTTTGTTCATGATGCATGTAACAGCAATATGCAATATTGGAACATCCTTGGTAGTCTCGAAAACTTTGACATTTATGTACGTACAAGCTATAATAAGAGTATATTCGCCGAATGGGAAGTAGGGGAACCTGAAAGTGTCTGGTCTCACTGTAAAGAGAATGCCACAGCAACGTACTTCGTAAGTACAAGCACCCACAGCTTCCTTGCTAGCTACATTACACTACCTCTAACACATACAATGAACTAAAATGCCCAAATCTAGAAATGTAACAAGCTGCAATGTGTCGCAGAAATAGATCAGATTCCATCGACGCACATCTAGATTTAATCACTTCGTTGCATCCGTCTCACTCGTCTAGATCGATGTGTGCCACAGACAGGCATCTAGCTAGCTGCTAGCTAGCCAGCTGGGTGTTTAGTAGGAGGTGCACAGTGCTAAGTTGCCATGATGCACATCTAGACATACGTGAATTTTGAGCGATTGCACCCTACGCTAGTACGAGACAATGCAAGACGGGTGTAATTTATCAATTAAGCATTTACGATGCAATGTGTGATGATGCATAATAATATGCACAATGTGTCGAACGAACATGCTAGCATGCATGCATCGAAGAGCCTATCTAGCCTACATCTAGATGTAGGTACATGTATGCAGCTACGCTACGTATTTTTTCCAGAAGCATTGCATGACCATTGTCGAAATAAACGACGCTTAGAGCTGTGTCGTGGGGTGGACATTTCGACGTATCGTACGGGCTGTCGCTGTCAACAATGCGAAACAAGGCAACAGGCGCTTAGTTTCCGTGCATCGCTGTAATACATAGATATGCACACATAGGAAGCTAAGTGATCAAATGAGATCAATAATCGCTTTGATATGTTAACTAGTTATTTTTTGGATCGAATGCGTGGATCTCGAGGTGGACTAAACGATTCCTGATTCATGATTGCTGATGATCTACTGGCACTACCGTCACCGTTCTTTCGATTGGACATACTGATGCTGCTACTGTTGTGGAGTATGTCGGGGCCGCCAGTCTTCGTTTGCAGGTGCATTGTGAAAGGCTGCCAGTGCCGAATCAGCTCCCCACACCTTACTACGACATCAGTAAACCTAAGAATATAATATCAGGTCAAAGGAATCTGCACTCCTTCAACAGGATTTATAGTACACACATGCACACACACACACACACACACACACACACACTCCAAGCGGACTCCTGTGAGAAAAACGGGGAAAGTGCTGATGATGGACAATATGTTCGTATATGCATCGAAGATCGAAGTTCTTTGGTTCGAAATCAATTCTGATAGTATTCAAGGTGGAAAAATAACTCGCCACGCACTCTGCCATCGAGGAGCACAGCAACCGCAAGAAGGAGATTAGCTGAGTTGAAACAGAATCACGAGTAAGTGCTAGTTACTGATTCAGTATTTCACGATGAATAGCCGTATGACCGATACTTTACGATTATGGACAATCACTTCAAAAGGCGTGTTGGCACAAAGAATTGCGTGTGCGTGCGTGTGTGTACGAGTAAGAGAGGCGGAGAGGCGGAGAGAGTGTGTTTGTGTGTGTGAGAGGCATCATTCAAACCTATTCCTACCTTTGTTTTGGCCAACAACGAGGCATCCACATCCAGGCTACGTAAGTTCTTCAATGCCTTCAGGGCGGACTACAAATCATCATCACCAAAAGAAGAGAGAAGAATAGGATAGAGGAAGAATGTCCATTCAATAAAACTTATGGATTCAAGTATTTTTTCCATCCCCCGTCCCTCTCTCCCTTCATGTGGGTGTGTGTAGGTGAGTACATTTTCGCGGAAGTCATACCTCAGGATCACTCCTCTTCGAAGCACTAGAGAGCCTCTTCGCCAAGAACGCAATCATTTTCTCCTCGTAGACAGCCATCTTGGCGACTGCAAGGGAATAGCATATTATGGTGATGAGATGATGATGATGATGATGATGATGGTAATAAAGAGAAGAAAAGAGAAGGAGGGGGGTTTAGCTTACAGCTGCAAGTCCTGCACTGCTTCAGGCCACGAAGAATAATACAAAACACGCACCTCTTTGTATATTTTTAGCCGCTTCATCCGTTTGCTTAAGATGGCCTCCGCCGATTGAGGAGGAGGAAGAGCTGGAGGGGATCTGTGTCCTCGCTACCGATGGTGATGATGACGACGTTGCAGGAGCCGCTTCTGACAAAACTCTACTTCGATATATCGAGGATGAATTCTTGGGGGTGGTGTTTGTGGTGGTGGTTGTGGGGCGGTCCCACGTCGTCCTATCGTCGTTAACATTCCAGTAATATATCTGTGTAGTAGCAGCAGCAGGAGCAGGAGGAGGAGGAGGAGGAAGCCGCCGACAACAAAACAAGCAACATATCCATGTACTGAGACTACTCACATCATATATGACTCTGGTTGTTCCTATCTACCGCATTGATTGTACACTAGTTCATGCATTCTCCTTCTTCTTCTTCCAAGGGTTCTTCTTACATCGCCGCTTGCCTTCTCCTTGCAAGCTCTCCATCCCTCTGGTAGGTCGGCTACGTTACGGTCACAACACCACCAGCAGCAAAGAAGAAAAAGGAAGAAGAGACGCAGAAGAACCATAATTAAACCAGGACACACAAAATGAGAAGGATATATATATATATATATATATATATATATATATATATATATATAATATATATATAAATAGTATATGGCAATACAAATGGAAAATTAAGCCGTTGTACAAAAAGAAAACGTGGGGGGAGCGTGTGCTTGCTAATATTCCTCTATGGCGGTGTATCTTCTTCTTCTTCTTGTGCGTCCTTACGATCATCGATAAGATCCACATCTTCATCCTCATCCTCATCTTCTTCTTCATCGTACCCTCCTTTCGCGTGTTGCTGCTGCTGCTGCTGCTGGTAGTGATCATGGTTAACTTGACGACGATGATCGCGACGATGACGGATACTTTCCTTCTCTTCCTCTCCCACAACTATTTTCTCGTCGTATGTCAATGCGAATCCCCCCCTCCTCTGACCTCGCTGCCTATAGTCAACGCCGTCATCGAAGCGGTGAAGGTGGTGTTGTTGTTGTTGTCGCTGCTGCTGTGTTTCTCTGAGCAGCAGCCGCTCTTCCCGCCGCTTCTCTGTTTGTAGAGCGATTTCGTATTCCCGGTCAAACGACAGCTCGTCGTTATTATTACCAGAATCACCATCGTGCTGGTACTGACTAGATCCTCGATGATGATAACCAAGACGATGAGGAGAATAGGAAGGAGGGGAGGACTGTGAGATCAGGGAGGAAGTTGGTGAAGGCAACAGCGATGATGACGTATTAGGCCGTCGTCGTCGAGTTTGCCGTGCAGTATTACCACCACGTCCACCATCATTATCGTAATGGTGATGACTTCGATGATTATGACGAAGATGATGACGATTATTATTATAAGGTATATTCCCACCACTCACGCCGGCGACGACCTCTCTTTGATGTGGCTGCTGCTGCTGCTTATGCTGCTTATGCTGCTGTTGCTCCAGTTGCTGTTGCTGCCGTGCACGGTTTCTCTTCATCTTCAGCTCCTGCTCCCTCTTCACAACGCGACTGGGTGGAGACCGTGACGAGTCGCCCCCTCCTCGTTGCGCCCTCCTCGTGGTCTTTGGTGAAGAAGATGGCGAAACGCGGAACATATTGCGACGGCGCTTTTTGTTGTTTCTGTTGCCGCCACTAGTCGGCGATGAGCCCCTGCTTGTGCCTCTTTTCTGGCCCCTGCTGCCGCGGCTACTACCACGCCGTGATCGTGGGGGAGTGCGAGATGAACTTCGCCGCCGACTGCTTGTGGGGGGGGGGGGGTCTTATTGTATTGCTTCTGCGACGATTGTTGTTGTTGCTGCTACTGCTTTTACGCGCACCCAGTCCACTTTTCGTCGTTTGCAATCCTCCTTTCTTATTACCTGGCAAAGACCGTGACGCTGCTGCTGATTCCTGGCGTCTTGTCGGGGGGCTACGACTGCGGCTCCGACGATTTCTACGGCTTGCTTGGCGGATGGTAGGAGAAGAATTGATAGAATCTATCCTCCCTCCGCTATGTTTCCCCCTCTGTGTCCTCCCTAGAGCCTCCTTCATACTGTTCATTGACAGCTCTTGCTGCTGCTGCTGCTGCTGCTGCTGCTGTAGACGCTTTTCATTATAATTCCTACTTTTGTTATAATTCTTCGACGTCTTCTCTTCTGGCTTCTTCTGTGGGGGCTGAGCTGCGCTTGGCGCTGCTATCTTCGGGGCCTTGACCGGCATAAATCCCTCTTTCTCTATAGATTTAGATGAGGAGGAAAACGGGGAAGGAGAAAGAAAAGCAGGCCCCGCAATATGATTTCTCAAGCTTTCCTCTCTGACTGCTATTCGAGGAGGTATTGCTGCTGCTCCTCCTCCTCCTCCTCCTCCTGCTGCTGCTGCTGCTACTGCTGTCCCTGCTCTCGCTGGCGCAACTGGTGATTTGTAAGGCCCTGCTGGCGTAGCCGCCTTGAATTTGGAATGCTGCTGGTGCTGGTGCTGGTTTGGCTTTCCCTGATCGAATCTGCTCTTTCTCTTCCGTCTCCTCTTTTGTCCAGCAATAGGGGGGGGTAGGCTGACTTGGGATGGTTGATTTACACCAGACTTACCACTAGTAGCGGCAGGAGAGGGAGTAGCACCAGCACCAGCAGCGGCAGCAGCTGCTACGACTTTTGTTGTTCCAGGAATGCCGATGATAGCACCACTCTGAGTGACAGTAGTAGAGTTGCGGCCGTTGTTAGCATCACTATCAGCAGTAGTAGTATCAGTAGCAGTAGTAGCTTTATTAGTAGTAGCAGCAGATGGTGTCGCCATTATCACAGCCTGAACCGCCGCTGCAACGTCCTTTTCTTGCCTTTCCTCCGCTGTCAATTCGCCTCTTCTCGCTGCTTTGTGTTGTTGTTGTTGTTGTTGTTGCTGCTGCTGCTGCTGCTGCTGCTGCTGACCCAGAGACATCATCACCGCCTCGACCACGGTCATAGCTTCCTTTTCTTCTTGTTGCTCCTTAGTCGTCAACTCGCTGCTGCCCGCATTCCGAGCAGCCGGTGTAGTCTTCGTGCTATGACGGCCCGGCTTAAGCTCTATGACAAAGGGCAGCGTTTGCGCCGAGAACATGTGTGCGATTACGTTGTCCTGCACGGGATTTCCTGCAATGGTTACGATCTCGTCTCCCATGCTCACTCCGGCCTCCTTTGCCGCCGCTTTGACAGAGTATACGATGTTGTCCTTCGTCGACATACCGAATGGCTTAGCATCCACTAAGACGATCTTGCTACCCGAGCGAGTCCACATGTGTCCACTTGGGGAATTCGCTTCTTCTTCTTCTTCTTCTTCTTCTTCTTCTTCTTTGCACTCGAATCCCTTCTTCTTCTTCTTCTTCTTCTTCTTCTTCTTCTTCGTCTCCATACTAGTGGTGATAGCTTTCGTGGGCGTCACAGTGGCTTTCTTCTTCAGTTGCCACCAGCTCGCAGCAGGAGCTCTACTACCATCATCATCATTATCATCATCATTTGTGGGGCGAGGGAGTTGGTCGTTGTGCTGCTTTTCGGAGCCAGTGTACAAGTTGAGCATCTTCGCTGTCAGTTCTGTCGAATTGACGCACCACTGATCGAGCTTTTCTCTGAGCACATTTATCGACTCCCGAAGCAGCTTCTGCTGTCTACCAGTTGCGTTGCGCGCTCGCTTCCCCCCCCCTCCACCACCAGCACCACTGTTGCTGTTTTTATTGCTGTACCTCGGCAGAGTGTGGACAAAGGCGGTGGCTGCACAGATGACGATTCTCTTCATCGACTTGCTCGTTATTCGCTCTGCTTCTGTAACGGCCTCTTTGGGCCCCTTTGTTTCAGCAAGCCGAATTAGCTGATGCGCCTTTCTCTCTGCCTCCGCACAGATGCCCTCCTTCCATGTTTTCCGGAGCAGATCAAGAGACGGTTGGTATATTGCCTGTCGCGTGCACGTGTGCATGGCCGCTCCAAGGGCGTACTCCACCACCTTCCGGCGAGGCCATGGTTGTGAGTGTAGCACGGACTTCATCCTTGATATTATCACGTTGCTGTGCCTCTGCTGTTGCTGCTGCTGCTGGTGGTGGGTCGTCTCGACTCTACCGCTTGTTGTCTTATCATCCTGCTGTTGCAGCTCCTGGTGCTTCTGCACCTTCTTCGCCGTCGCCTTATCCGTCTCCTTACATACGGAAAGCACGCTATTGAAAATGGTAAACGCTTCCTTATAATACCCCAAGGCCACGCAGGCGTCCAGTAGTCCACAGAATATGAGACTCCTACAACTACTACTAATTGATGGTCCTTCCCCTGGTGGTGTTGTGATGATTCCTGCTCCATTATCTCTCGACATGCTATTCCATCCCTCGAATACCTGCAGCCACTCACGACTCCGCAGCGACGCTCCCAAAAGCAGCCGATACGTCACAGGGCCCTTGGCCAGGTTGAGCAGGTCCATCTCCTGAAAACGCTGCTGCGCCAATTTCCATTTTTCCCGCAATCCAGCACATGAGATGAGCGCATGATATGTGTCCTGGTCAGGCCGAGCCTTATCCCGAGGCATCTCCATAAAGACACTCGCTGAGGTGCTCAGCTCCCCAGCGTCGGCACACGCCCTGAGGACGGCGTTGAATACACCCGTCGTACGACGCAGCAGCAGCCCTGGTCGCCTTGACACGTCTCGAGCGATATCAACGGCCACTTTCCACGCTGGGAGTTCCTTTTCCCCCCGTTTCAATAGCAGGTTCCCCGGAGCTAGGCTTTCCAAAGCGATTTGCAAGAGTCCCGGCGTCAACGCAACGTCTACGTCATGATCGAGGTGGTCAAAGACGCGGATGGCCTCGTCGCGTAACCTGAACGCTCTGCATATACGCAGGACAGCGTCGTAGGTGCCAAAATCTGGCCTCACGTGCTTCTCCTTCGCCATGCGAAAGAATATTCTCACGGCAGTCTCCCCCTTCACAGCTTGCCATCCCGCCGCAATGTAGCAGCGGAATATGAGGTTATACACCCGAAGGCTGAGTCGCGTACGCTTTTTGGACTCCAACTCGACATCTTGGAAGATGGTAATGGCATCGCGGAACCGCGAGGAGGCGACAAGCACGGAGAACAGGCTTTCGAATGCGTCGGTGGTGGGAAGCAAGTTGTTGCGCGTGCTGGTCATCTCCCGGTAGAGCTCCTTAGCCTTCTGCCAGTCGCCTGACTCATAGCAGCAACACAACAAAGCTTCGAACACCGGCATGTCGTTCCCCCTCCCCCCCCCCGCGTCTTTTCGCTCCCGATAAAGCTTTATAGCGACGTCAGAGCGCTTTCCGCAAGCCCTCACTAATTTGCTGAAGGCATTATTGTCGGAGGAAAGTCCAAGGGACTCCATTTGGCTCAGATACCAACGGCCTCGATCAAATTTATCTCCCTTAAATAGAGCGGAGATGAGGTGAACGTATGTCGAGGCACCAGGAACAAATCTGTCGCATTTCATCTTCTCCACTGTGAGCATTGCGTGCTTCCAGTAATCGGCAGCCTCGCTGCAAGCCTCCACGACGATGTTGTACGTTGCATTCGTCTTCCGTAGTGCCTTCAACCGGTTCATCCGCTCGAAGAGAATGAGGAGAGGGCGTATTTCGCCTGCTTCTTTGAGTGCAGCTAGGGTGTGGTTGTAAGCTCTGTCGGAATTGGGACCGACTTTATGCTTGACTTCGAGCGCATGAAGGGCCTTGAGGCTCACCTGCCATTGACGACCACCCAGTCGCCTACAAATGCCTGTCACTATGTTAATAGTAGCGGAGTCGATATCGATCTTATTCGCAGGGTTTTCCAGCAAAGCTTCAAAATGTGCAATGGCCGCCGCACTGCGTCCCCCCTTATCCAGCGCGTTGAGGTAATAGTTGTGGCTTTGAGCCCCGGGAGAAACACCTGCAATTTTCATCTGTTGAAAGACCTCTATGGCGCCGTCGGCATCGCCACTCTTCGCCAGCGCAATCAGTGCAAAATCGTACAGAGAAACATCCTTTATAATGGTTCTTCTATCGGCCACCGATTTACGGATAGCAGCAAGCGCTTTCTTCCCATTGCCAGTCTGAGAACACTGAAGAAGACAATTCCTTAGGCGCTGCCTCTCTTCGGTAGTAGGAGCTTCGTTTTCATCACGCTCACCTCCTCCTCCATTCTCGCGCGGCCCATTATTCAAAGGAGAGGGAGGCGGTCGTTTTTGCTGCTTAGGCTGCTTCCTCTCTCCTCTCTCTCGTTGTGCTGTTGACGTTTGTAAAGAGGAGGAGGAAGAGGAAGAGGGCAATGCCGCCTTCTCTCTTCTTCGATCATCACCTCGGCGCCATTCGGTACTCCTCCCCTCGCTCCCTTCCCTCCCCCCTTTCCTCCTCCTCCTCCTGCTGCTGCCTCTACTACTTCGAGAGGACTCCGAGTCAGAGGACGAGGTGGAGGAGGAACGTGCATGCAACCTTGAGGATGATGTTCGATCGCTGCGGCTATAACGGCGTTCGTTGTTTGATGTTGAGGGCGGGGATGAGAGACGTTTCTCATTCTCATTCGTAGAAGAGGTGACTTTGTTTGGGGGAGCAGTCTTAGTAGTGGTAGCGGTAGTTGTAGCAGTAGTAGTAGGGGTGGTGGAAGTAGAAGTTTTTGTTGTGGTAGTATTAAGAGGAGGAGGAATATTAGTATGAATATTAGTGTGTGGAGAGGATTTTTTCGCATCGTCGATCTTACTCACTGATGTTGCTGCCACAGCTCTTCCAAGTCCCTGCTGCTGCAGTGATAACAGATGATTCTGATTGTGACCTCCTCCTCCTCCTCCTCCTCCTCCTCCTCCTCTCGCAATGGGTACGATGTTCTGGGGCTTAAGTTTGTATATCCTAGTGTCGGCAGGAAGAAACTGTACTTGATATCGGCCCTCGTCTTCAATGAATGGGCCACATATAGTCGCGTTTTGGCCGTTAAATTGCGGGGCGGCTTTGAGTCCTACCACAAGGACTTTGGCGCCTATGCTGAAAGGTATATGGGAAGGAGGTGGAGACGTAAGTTTTTTATCTTGGTTGGAGTTTAATGAGGAGGAGGAGGCATTTGCTGGACGAAGAGGGCATATTGCAGAGGGCGTTCTGCTCTCCCTCTCCTCCCCTATGACCCTTCTGCTACCGCTACCATTTTTAATGTTGTTATTGCTGCTGCTACTACTACTACTATTAAGGCCTTTTCCTGGCATAATAGAGGACGACAAAGCCGAGGAAGGAGGGACTGGAGGATGTTGACTCGTATTTTTCACCGATGCAGAAATTTTACGCGCGACTGCTTTTGCTACCGCTGCTGCTGCTATTGCTTTTGGAGAAAGTGTACTCCTGCTCCTACTCCTATTACTACTGCTACTAGAAGTGAACTTAGCAGTCATTATCGATGATCTGGCTCTTGCTGCTGTCGTTTGTGTTCCTAATGTTTCATTGCCTACCCCTCGTGATTCGATGGCAGTAGTTGTAGCAGCAGCAGCAGCAGCAGCAGCAGTAGTAGTGGTGGGAATTGTATTTGAATGATTAGTTGTAGTGTGACTATTGGTGGTGGTGATGGTGAACGGCGCTCTTCTTCCCGTTTTGCCTCCTCTTCGTTCAGGACTAGCGCTCCTGCCCCTACTGTTTCTCCCATGATTTAAGTTGTTTCTGCCATCGTGCTCATCACGACGGGTCCCTCTGCTCCAGCTATTTCTGGTCCTCCCTGCTACTTGGTGCGATGCATGCGTCCGTGCGCGATAAGTATATCTATCATCGTTGGAGTGACCGCTGCCTTCCCTTTTGTCATTGCTGCGGCGGTGGCGTGAGGAAGATGTTGATGACGCTTGCCGTTTGGCATCCATCTGTGGTGGTGCTGCTGGTGGTGGTGCTGCTGGAGCTTGATCTCGTTCCCTTTGTGAGTGCCGAACTATCATGCCGTTACTCAAATTGAAGACTGTTCCTTCACGGGATCCTCTTCCTCTTCCTCCTCCTCTTCCTCCTGGCCGCGGGAACGGGTGGGGGTGATAATTCGAACGGTGGGGCGAAGGTGCTGAATAAACCTTCTTGGAATCAGGGCCTGACGGCGATGGTGCCAAATCGATTCCTTGTTGTCTGTTACTTGGATTAGGAATGAACGGACGAGATCTTGGGTCTCGAAGATGCTGCTGTTGGTGATGCGATGGTGGATACCGCATACTGTATCCTCCGCTCCTGCGCGATGAATGCGGTGGCAGCCCTCCAACATGCACATTGGAGACTGCTTGTTGTTGCTGAGGAGGAGGATGAGGAGGAGGAGGAAGGTGGTGGGGGTAGGGGGGTGAAGGGAAAGGGATAGTAGGGCCTCGAGGGTGAGGGGCACGTGCGTAGGTCGCTACATTTTGGTGGCGACCAGGCGGAAGCCTTGGATCACCTGAAATAAAGGTACAGCACACACTATCATATTGTAATAATACTCATGTATTAAAATTTTACGTTGAATTGGTGGATGGGGCGACTGAGAGGAGGTAGACGATGGATGGGAGGGACGAAGCTTGTCGCGGTAATCGTATCGACCACCATACATCTTCTTGCCCCGGAACTGAGAGCGAGGCGATTAGCAAGTCAAGGTTAAGGCATGTAACAAAATGAACGGAATGGGTCTTAACCTTCGAAACCTCAAGGGAGCGTGGGTGTTGGTTCCGCGTGGCGGTCCCGCTCCTCCCTCTCCTCTTTTTGTCGCCGTCGTCGTGGTAACACAGTAGGTGCCTTGCACGAAGAGGCTTTGGTTCTTTTCTCGTTCGTCTCTCTGAGATAATTAAAGGATATTTTCTTTCCAGAATTCAAAAGTATTTTCACGCTGCGACTTGACAATTACCTGATCCCAGCATATCGTGCGCCTTCTTTAAAGCGTACGAAGAATAGGATAAGATTATGATGAAGAAATATCAGGAGATGCGTCAAAACTATCTGTGGGGCTATTTCGATTCTTAAAGCTCGACGGATATTTCGTAGGACTTGTTGCATCGGCAAACTACCTGTGAGATCTGCCTCTTTTTTTTGACACAGCCAGTTAAAGTTTCCAAGGAAGTGCTCCAATACATATACGTAGATACATCCCGTCAGTGACCCGAGATCCCATTCACGAGATCGCATGAGTTATTTTGGGTCTGCGACAATGAATATATGTTGTCGTACATGAAGAATGTGCTCCAGGAAGAGTTTAATTGATATTACATTGTTAGCGACATGAATTAAACTTAGACTTAAAGACAAAATCAGGGCCACTCCAATCTTGCGACGTTTTGATCGCTCACCCCTCGTAACGACACTCTAGGGTCGAAAACGTACGCCCCACCCGAGCCTCTGCTTTCGGGAAACAACCACCGGGGAAAAGCGAAAAGGTGTCCTGTTCCTTGCTTCTGTTTCTCCTCTTTCCCTCTCGTGTTTTGTTGTTTCCCTCCTCTCCTTCTGGGAAGCTGCTGGATCCCAGCCAGGACCTCTTTCTCTTTGGAACGAACCGAAACTAAGAAGTGTTTCACGTACCTGTTCGTTTATTCTGTTTGTTTAGATGGCAGACGGGGAAGAGGAAAAGGTACAGCTAAGAGAATGTTTATTTCGAAAGAGTGACATGAAATTAGGGTCTAAATTTCGATTCGAAAGGTGTTCACATTCGCTGCAAAGCTCTCAGCAACCTTGCGATCACAGGAGAAGATTGCAGAGAACGGTTCGCAATATCGCTCTGACGACTTCGGGATTATTCCATTAAAAATAATGATTATAATTTTCAGGGGATGGTGAAGAAGGGAAGGCGAAAGAAGGAGACAAAACCACTGGCTTGGAACATGAAATAACAGTCAGTTTTATTCAAATGCTGTTTCGAGCTTTAATCTCCTACCTGTGTCTTCTGACATTCCCAACATTTTGTTTTGTGGATCAGATTTCATTCCCTGATGAAGATGAGGAGACGGTTGGATAAACCCATATTTTGATTTCCTCCGACTTATCTCTGACCTACCAATACAATCATATGCTGCAGATCGCGTTGAAATCACTTCTCAATAAGGAAGCTACGGTTCATTTTTGTTCGATCAACCAAACATGTAGAATTTCTTATGGAATTTGAATGGTTTGCACTGCACCTACAGGAAATAACACCTTGGTCGAAGACGTATGAACGACAGGGAGGAGAGGACTTGATCGTCAAGCTCGCAAGCAGCCCCGTGATGAAAGTCGTCATTAAGGTGCAAACTGTTGCCTTCTTCTCTTTCTCTTTGTTTTCGGCTACCAGAATGGTTGTGCAAATTGCTGGAAAAGATTGTTCAGACTCCACGAGCAAAGAACAACACGATTATCATCCCTTGACGAGTACTGAGTGACGTCTCCATTTTTTGAAAAGTGCTTCTTTGCTATGTTGTAGTATCCGAAATCCTCAGAAGGGGAGAACGATATGGAGACCAAGTGTGTGCTAAATATCAACATGAGCTCGTTTATATTCAATCGGATGGAGATCGAAGGGAAAACTATGGTGAGAAGAGAAAACAACGATTTAAGTAAACTATAAATGCATATCACTAAAAAGGGATTCTGTGGCACATAAATGAAAAACATTTGCACTCTGCTTATTTGTCCATGTGTTCGTCTCACCATAGGGAGATATAGAGCTTTGTGGAAAATTGGCAGGTCGTAGTACGGAGAGCTTCTTGTCTCCCATCCCTAAACTTCCTATACTCAAATCTGCTGCGAACATGCTACGCACGTCATCAATTAGTGCGGGGACACACATACACTCCATCGACACAAATACGACTCTGTTTGTATGTCATATATGCAGAAATTTCCGTCTCCTTGACGGTGGATAGATCCGTCCTGAGTCCAGAGTTAGCAGAGGTACAATAAATTGCTTCCCACTCTCTCATCCCATGGCGCAGCACATATTTTATCTTCGAATTAAGACTAATATATGTGGTTCACACAAACACAGACACTTCTTCCCTTGGAATTGACTATTAAGGATGTGGCCGACATTCCCTCATCGGTAGATGTGTTGCAGTGCCGGTACAGCTTCTTCGGTTTGGGAGATGTCAAGTCATCTCTGAAAAGCAGGAAACAGAAACATAAGATGCTGGATGGAGGAGAAGGCGACGTCGATGAAAGCAACAATGGCAGCCTTATTGCCTTCTCGCCGGTGACCGAGCTTGGTATTCGGAAGGTGTTCCTGCTCAAAAAGTGAGGAGAACCTATCAGTCGAGGAGATATTTTAAAAGCTTTCAACCCATTTCCACGATTATGATTATGATTATGAGAGCACCTACTGTCTGAGTAAGGAGGGAAAAGGGTGGAGGGGTGACTGTGCATTTGCGGTGTATTGCACGTTGGTTGACGAAGTTAACATGCATCATGACACGAGTTTGGTGGTGATGAATACAGATTAGGAGTGAACATCTCGGAATTTCTTTCTCGTATTGAGGTGCTAATTACACTCTCTGTTTTCGTACGTGTATAATTAATATAACTAATACATCTGCATTTACTTATCAAGTGGAAACACGCACACTTATACCTGAAGAACGATTTGCAGACCCAACGTGTGGCTCGTGTGTCCTTATGTACGTTCGGATTTGCGTTCCGATCCATATCTCTTCGCACAGTTGTTTATTCTCAATGGGAGTTGACCCCTGCTTCTCCCCGCTTTATATCTCAGGAGCATCCTCTTCTGATAGAAGTTCACCCAGACCCCGACCCTGACACAATGGAGGAGAAGAAAGGTAGGAACCAAATTACTCTATTCTGCTGTCACATGAATGCACAAGCAAGAGCGACCTATCCTTTCACTGAGCCTCCGCGGAGTGTTAATGCTTCATTGTACGACAATGTGATAGCGGAAGAAGACATCACTGCTGAGGAGAATAAGGACAAAGGGAAGGAAGAGGAAAAAAAGGACGACGATGGAGACCAGGAGGAAATTCAACCTGAAGTAAAGGTATATCTGTGCTTTGGGGTGCCTATAAAGGGATTTTCGACAGCAAGAGGCTTTCTCATTCCTTTTGATTCCTCTCCCCTTCACTTTCTCTCTATCTTTCTCGCCTTCCGTTTTCTCTTGAGAAATAAGGATATGATAGTTTTGCTTTCATGGACAGCACGTAGCGCCGTTAATGTGTGCACCTAGTGTCTAAGTCTGTCGATTGCATGATTCGTTTGTTTCCATGAAGCTCGAGACGTTGGATTGGGACGGACCGCTGTTGACGAAATCAAAGAAAATCTTTGGTTTTGCTAAGATCAGCCTGCACGACATCATCAAGGGTAATATAAAAAAATAATAAGAACAATCTCTGACAAAGCGGATTGGTACAGGAAACTATTCGAAGATGTAGTGGAGAGGCTCGAAACTACAGCACATCAGACTTATAATAATAATCCATGAGAAATAAACTGTATACTTGAAATAATAGGATGTGACATTATGGAACTATCCGCGGAGCTCTTACCGGTTTCACTTCTCACACATACCCACACAGAATACCCCATAACCTCTCACAGAAAAAAGAGAGGGGGCTGGGAGGATTTGCAGGATATGGCTAGCATTAATACACTCATCCTTGGATTCTGTTCGTTGTCGTTGTCTTTTTTTTCGCTATCTAAATCCCCAGGAGTACCCGGCTGTCTTTGAGAAGGAACGCGACCTCAGGGCACCTGGCACTTTACTCGAAGGAGGGAGTAGAAAGCAAGGGGGCAGTAAGACTTTGGTGATATCTATCACGTCTAATAATGGCGCTATGCTGATGATGATGGTGTTAACGATGATAAAATATTTTTTGGTGTACTTATTACATAGCACACACACACACAACACACACACACACACACAAATTGATATCGAGGCTGTTTACATGTATTTTCGCAACGATGATGATAATTCTGTGTATAGACTGACGAGATTGTTCATCCCATGCGCAGATAAACCCGTTCCACATAGTCGACGATACTGGCATGATTCTGCAGTCAGAGCTCTCGCTTTCCGTTCGCATAGCACACCCCCTGCCCAAGAGCCTTCTAACCCACAGGCATCCCTTCTCGCGCGCAGTCTTTGTACTGCGCTACGACGACATCGAGACCCTTCGCAGCCTCATGGAAGTGATTAAGGTGTATTCGCTGCCAAGTAGAAAAGATAAATGAGCTTCCCGTCTCTAAGGAGGCAACAGGCGTGCGGCGCGCTCAGTCGTCTCAAGAGTCTGTGTCTTCACTTGGGACTCAACCTTTCGTGTAAACAATAACCCCCTTTTCTAAAACGTACAGGTGGCTGCACAGAAGAATCTCAACCTTCCCGACAGTCAGAAGAGTAAGAAGACTTCGTCTCAATAGATGATGCTAATGATTGATGATGATGATGATAATGGCCCCTCAGAACGTCTCATTTACCTTTTGTTGCTTAAAGAGCCATTTTTTCTCTACGCCGCGCGCGTGGCACATATATGCATATGTACATAGATCATTGTGTGTACTCAGAAATGCATACTGACATTTGTGTGCACCGCCCTAAGGCACTATACAGGCCTATAGGCTCAGCCAGGAAGAGGCCACCAGTCCAAGCATAGACGTTATTACTGGTAAGCAGAGGACCAGAACATTAGTAGCAATGCTCGACTAAAAATGAAAAGTGCAAGAAAGAGAAACGATGTAGAGCTACCATTCCTGCACGCTCGTTAGTCAGAATCACTCGCGTGAAAATAAATATGCTGAAAACCTTGAGCAATCAAGCACACACACACACACACACACACACACACACACAAACACGTACACACACACTCAAACCTGAGCATGATGTGGGCTATCAGGTTTCCAGCTAGTTGATGACAATTTCCGCTACATCATTCTTGAGGGTACTTTTACATAGCAACTGTTAGCGTCGGTATTGAAATCATTACCAAGTATTTTTTGACATGGACGCCTTCGATGGGTGTATCATTTCCTTGATGCAAACAATAGGAGCATCACAGATCATTGCTAAAGCGAAGAGATCGACCGAAGCTGCGGAGCAGGACAAAAAAGAGGAGGGAGAGGAAGCGAAAAAGGAAGAGGAGGAGCAGAAAAACGAAGGTGAAGAAGTGAAAACAGCAGATGCTGTCAACAGCGTCGCCCAAGACGGTAATTAGAACCACATATATCTATGCCTCGAGCAATAATGACGACCGAGAGGACAACCTAAGAATGATCATGTTGGGAAGTAGCACGTGTTGCTTGGGCAATCTCTGTCTGCTGCCTTCTTCTTGTAGAGCAGATGCTGATAGTTGTGCATCCAAGTGTCGCTCCTATTCGTTCTTGATATCATCCCTCCCCCGCTTTGTCCTCTTCCTCGCCGTTGTTGGTGGCATTCGACGTATGCAGGCGAAATTGAAAAGTTCACGACGATAGAGAAGCTGGTCAAGACAGCCCCTCTTGGTTCGATAACACACCCCCATAATACATTCATACTTGCACGTAGGGACGGGGTGCATTCAACCACCCTGCCTTCTCCTCCACCATCCAGCCATTTACTCCTTCCAAAACTTTCAGCGCGACGTGTTTCTGGAAGTATCCTAGAGGAAGCAACCTTAAGCCTGAACAGTAACGGACCCATTGCATTACTGCACAATCCCGAAGTGACCTTCGAGCATCGCCTGTACGCGGACTTTCACCTCGAGCTCAAATCCATAAAGCTTACACACACGCTTGACGCTCTAGAAAAACAGGTACCGCTGCTGCTGCTTCTCCCTTTGTTATTTAGCGATATGGCAGTGATAAAATTGGGGAAGGAGTTACAAAGAAATAGAGAGGTTCTCATAATCTTCTTGCCCATCCTTGATGGAGCGTGCTGCATGCATACTTTGTCGTGTAAAACACAACTCAACTCTCTGCTGCATCTCTTGCAGGTCTCCACGTTCATGATGCAGAACTCCAGGGAGAAGTACCTTCGATGCATAAGCCGACTGGTGAGTGTTGCTTGCCTTTGCCATTTCTGTGCCTACTTAAAAAATGTTTAAAAAAAATAACCATGGGGAATAAGATTCAAGACAACTACATCTGCCCATGAGTCTAATAGCATATCTATCTATTCGTTGCAGATATCCTTGAAAAATGCCACGAAACACGGACTAAAGTCAGCAAAGGTTTGATCTTCTTGCTAATCTTTGTCATAATGAGAGCTTTGCGCTGTCGAGAACAATACCTGCCATTCTATTCACTCTCCTCCCTACACGCAAATGAAAATGCACATCAGATTGAGCGTGTGTTCCCGCGGATTGAAGAGCTGCGGGCACTCGAGAAGAAGTTTGGGAAGGAGGTACTGGACGAGGACATCGGTTTGCCACCTCGGGAGCTTCCAACCTTCGTAACGGCACGCAATGACAGCAGGGAGGGCAGGAAACCTTCTGCGTCCACCAAAAGCAAAAGCAGAAGAAGTAGCTATCTCGTCTGCACTAACCTTATCCTTCCCGTGATCGTCGTCTTTGTCGTCGTCGTCGTTGAAAATACATACCTGTTTGCTTGCATGTCGCCATTATGCATCCGTCCATATCCAATCAGACCTATGCACCATAATAGCAGCACCTACCTTCTTCCCCTCTTCCTTTACTCCTCTACTGCTCTACTCTCCCCCGACTAACACTGCTGCGAATATTACTACCATAAGAGCTACAATTTAAAATTAACGATGAAACTGTGCTGGCTATGTTCCTTTCATCAGCAACTCGGCGTTCGCAGACGCTGATAGACGCGGCGTCCTCTACGTTTAGCAGTAGGTCCATTGGCAACGACAGCGGGGACAGGAGCACTGGTGGTCTTGAACTCCGAAGGACGATGAGGCAAACGAGAACGAAGCCCTGGGAGGAGGAAGTGGTAGGCGACGAGATTGTGTTTGAGGATGGCGATTTGGATGAGAATCATAAAGATGTTACCGTCTCGCAAGTCCTAAGATATGCAACTAAATGCCCTCTTCTCTCTCTCGGTGTATGTGATTGCTGCAACAGGCTGCTTCCCGGGCAGCTCCCTTATTGGATGTGTCTTCGCTAGAAGATGAAACTCTCAATCTCTTCGGTACGTCTGTCTTATAAGTGCGTCCTTGTCTTCGTGCAATAATGGCGAGCGAGATCTTTCATCTTCTAAATTTCTCTCCAATATTTCTTCCCAGTCAAACTCTACGGACCAATTCTGAAGCAATCCTCGGAGGTAAGAGAGCATTATTATTGGGTGGAAAGCGAGAGGGGTGGGTTACGTGCAAGCACTGTGAAATAGGACATACATAATGCAACATCTCGATTATGACCACTAATGTACACAATGTGTACAAACACACATCCATGCACGCATTGTCCAGGCCCTATCCGCTTTCAGGGAATTCGGAAACGGGTAGAAACCACTTGTTTGCCATCTAGTGTAAAAGCAAGACTTTTCTCTCCCCTCAATATCAATCCCCGTTATTAAATCTAAAATGGTCCTCGTTTCATCGTCACTACTATCATATTACGAGCGCAGCATCAGATGTTTCTTTTGTCAGCGGGCTAGTAAACAAATATGAATTCGTCCAATCTCTTGATATCCTCGACGGGTGGGTGCCAGTTTAAAAGCATACACATCATACGAATATGCCATAAATCGGCCATGCTCTACTATGAAAGATTGCGAACGATCTGATCGTTTTTACGATTTAGCTACAAAAATGTCGTACTTCGGTCATCCTTGGTTTCATCATCCCTACGCATTATATGTACTTCTTTGTTATCTCTATCTCTCCTGTTTTACTTCCCTGGTTGGTTCCACGCCTTGCTCCTCACTCTTCTTCACGTACTCGCATTTACTGCGTTAACCAATAGGGTGAGTCTTTCAGCGAAAGAACTCGAAAGTGTGTTCGGAGCGTGCTGCAAGCAGGTGCAGAATTTGATGCAAAAAAGCGACGAAGAAGGAAGGAAAGGCAGGGGGGGTTAAGGGAGGTAGACGGGGGAATGTATTTCTTCGGTCGGTATATGTGTGTTGGAAGTATACCTTTTCTGTTTGGCTGACTTGGTGTTTGTACTTGTGTTTGTGCTTGGTTGTGGTTATTATGGCTTGTGTGTTGTGCATGTATCTTAGCAAACTACACTCGATATCTACGCATTCCGCCGAACGGTATACATATGTAGAGTTGTGTACTTCTCTCTCCCACTCCCTCTTCCCATCTCCCTCCCATGCTATTCGGCCGCACTTCCTTCTATCTCGCAATAGCGCACGAAACATAACACTAATTGAACATCTAAGGTTCATGCAGCGAAGGTCGAGTATGATAATAGGAAGATCGCTGCGGCTAAGCACACCGAAGTAAACCCAACAATTCGTATGCTTTTAGTTCGTTATCCTAAGGATGGTGCTACACTGACATTTCCGGCATGCTTTCACTATCAATCGCGACATGATCTCTCGTGACTAATTCTATCTCGCAACATGCAGAGGGGAATCGACGAAGCGCACTTCGCGGACACATACGATAGGCTTGAGATGAGCAGCGGCAAGAAGTATGCAAAGATTTAAATTCACAGTGTGCTGTTCGTATCTGAACGTTCATCGTCGTCATTACTATCGTTGTGCTGCTGCATGGGAGCTTAACGCACATACTACTGCACATATTTTTATGTAATTCCAACTCCATCACATCGTCGTTGCAGGATTGAATACGCCGGGCACCCTGTGTATATGTACAGCGGCCAGAGGTAGACCACCCCTAGGGATGAGGATGATGATGATGATGATGATGATGATGATGAAAATGATGCAGCATAGTACGTTAAAGTGATATATCCTCATATGATGTGGGCTGAGCATGGGCTGGCACTATAATGAAGAACCTATCATGATTACGATGTTGTGCACAGATTAAACTACAAAGTCCTCCAAGGGCGGCGGCTTCTCAACGAGTACACACACACACACACACACACACACACACACTGTATATATATATATATATATATATATATATATATAATACACACATATATGTATACACACACACACACACACACACACATATATATATATATATATATATATATATATACATATAAAATATTTATTATGTATGTATGGATGTATGTATGTATATATATATATATATATAAATACTATATTCGTATGATTATATCAATGAGTCTATGTTGTGGGTGCCAACACTTATTCTCCTCCCTCTTGAACAGGCAAACTCGAAACAAGAATCTCCACCAGACACACAACCTCAAGTAGTAGTTCCAACTTTATTGCACTTGAGAAATTTCATGATCAATTGATTATCAACCGGCTATAGATAGATAGCACAGACACAAAAATACATTATTAATCTCGTATTTGCATAACCTGTCGTTCTCTCCTTGTAATAGCTTCCTGAGCCAGAGTGTGGATTTCACAAACGCACACGACGATCTCACCGCAACCAATAAATCAGAGGTTAATAATACGAACGTAGTGATGAACAATGATTTGCACGCCTGTATCCCTTTTCTGTCTCTCTCTTTCTCCTCTCTCTCTCTCTCTCTCTCTCTCTCTCTCTCTCTCTCTTCTCCTCGCTCGTTTATTTCTTACTACTGTCGCTCCATCCACCTTCTATGCGTACCGACTGAATATATATTCCTCGGTCAATCGAAGCACTGGAACTCATTCTCTTCCTCGCATATTACTAGGCAAAGAAGCGTACGAGAGGCTCGAAGAGGCCTGAATTCCGCTATTACGTGCCGACCGATCCGCACGAGTACACCATCCCACCTAAGACGCTGCATCCAAGCAAGAGAGAAGAGATAGGCGAGACCATATATTCAGAAATGCGAGAAGCGGCGGAAACGGTAAGTGTATTATAAATACCGCATGAGCCCCATGTGTACCAGTAACGTCAACCACCCGTTCCGTGGGCATGCTTCATTGTAGACTACGCACTTCTTACACGAACGCAAATTCACAGGAATACACTCTCGATAGTAATCAATTCTCCGTGCTAGGTGTTGTTGCTCATCGTATTGTCCCTTAATTCTTTCCCCCTCCCATCACCTGCTCTTACTTTCAGATAAAAGTGCGCTACCGCACATGTCCAAGGTAGTAACTTGGGGAGGCCAATGAACAAAAGATCCAAGAGATGACATGTTGAGGGGAGGGAAACTTGTTTGTGGTGCAGCAACTTGCAAGAGAATTTTCTTTCACAAAACTCATTCAAGACTTGTTTATTCCAAAGATGTGGCGCGAAGACGCTTATAGAACGTGAAAAATGCAGAAGGTGATTGGATCATAACAAGCACAAACGGACACATCGCTTTCCTGTTCGTATACATGAGTGCATAGAAAAAGATCACCACCGCCCTAGGAAAGGCAAATTCATGTATCGGTTGCTTTCTTTCTCGACTCTAATAGATGCCGCCTTGGGTTCAACCGTTATGGCAAGATTAGTCAGGATGGTGTGTTCGGATACAAGGTGTATTTGTGCAAAAATAGCTTATTAATAATATGTGGAAGACAAGTATAGTACACACACACACACATATATATATATATATATATATATATATATATATATAATATTTAATATATGTGTGTGTGTGTGTGTGTGTGTGTGTGTGTGTTTGTGTTTGCTTTCATAGGTAGTGTAAACATGTGTACCAAAATAACATAAAAATATAATTATCAGGAACGAAAACATATATTTGAGCCCTCGGTCCACGAGGCAGATATTGAAGAGAGGCTACACACACTCTCGGTTGCTCTCTTTGCCTCCCATTAAAACCAACCCTGCATGTACACTTCGAATATAAATATGGATCGCAATCCGGCGCCAATATCACGCAAGCACCTCAATCCCTCTTCTTCTAGATCCTTCCCGTTCTTCTTTCCCATCTCCGCCTTCACCATCATCCTCTTTTGAAAGATCCCAAAACTTCCTTTTATTCCTTACTTTCTTTTCTCCTTATTTCATTACGATTCTCTCTCAGTTGGAGGAGGCTGAGGAATCACGGTCGAAGCTCAAAGGAGATCCGGTAGTGATGATGAGGAAAAGATGATAATGATACGACAATCCTGGACTAATTAGGACTAAAGAAAACGCGCAGATAGAAGGAGAGAAAGAGACAAATTTCTTTAACATATATTGGACATTTACGGGATGATACATATTGCCTCTGTTCTTTACATTTCCCCCCCTTTCACAACAGGCCTTCATGACCTATCTACAAGGCAACTCAAAGAAACGGCCGTCTCAGATTGACAGGAATGAGACCATCCTCAAGACCAAGCCGAAGAAGATGTATGCGTTTCTTCTAGTTTCCCGCATTTGCATTGGCCGATTCATCGCTGTAGTCACAGATGTACGCATCTTTGTACACGATAGAGCGGGAACTCGCAAGCAGTATACACACACACACACACATATATATATATATATATATATATATATATATATATATATAATTTATATTTATGTGCATCTTCAACTTTATGCTTTTGCATGACTTCCTCCCCTACTTTTCTCCCTTATCAGTTCATTGAAGAAGACGCATGCACCGCATCTTCCGCACAATATGTTCCTTGTAGAGCCCAAATTTAAAGAACAGAAGAAGAGAGGCTTCGCCAAGGTAAGAAAAACGGCATGTTGACTTTGTCTTCGTGTGCTCAGATAGTTCCCTTTTTTTCAGGTGCGGACAGAGAATGGCCACGATAAACGAGACAAGTAAGAATCAATCGTTGAGTGTAAAGTTCGTGGTTATGATGATTTTTGGATCTGTCACATTCCTGCTCGTTTCTGGACTCATCTCTTGAATTTTACTGCACCGAAGGTTCGATCGAGGTTTGCGACGGTCACAAGCCAACTTCCATCCCCTTCACAAACGCACAGCCAAGCCCATGAAGCCTGCAGAAAAGCGTGGTCCAAGATGGGGTGGAAAGTAGAAAGACGCTCGCGTCAATTCTTAAGACAAATACCGTTTACATACTGTACAAGCATGATACGAAAAGCAAGCAAGATTGATGGTATGAAATGGCATGTGAAGTATATAAGTAAATCATCTGTTTACATGTACACTAAGATAGTGAAAAGATTTAATCACTTCATCACATCCGTCTTATAGTAAAAGGTATTCCAAAGATCGGGCAGTATATGCACAGATAGATAGGAAGAGCAACAAATTGTCATCGCGACGAAATTTTTGCGTAATACAACGTGCCGTTATTGCATGACAATGAGCAGCGCACACGCATGCTAGCGTGTATATACACATGCGCCATGTGTGCAAGCGTGATGACCAATAACACGTAGCACTGTGCACACACAGCCATGCATGCTAGCTTTTGCAGTGCTACTAGCATGTGCGTTGACGTACTAGCTGCATGGGTTAAAATTCTGCGGACATGTTGTGCATCGACGATCGAAGAATGAGCATGCACGTTAGAATTAATTGATGCGCAGCGTCCGCAAACCATGAAAATCAGTGAAAAAAGTGTTGATTCAACATTTTTGCATGAATAAAAGTGCATGTCAAATTAATGCCAATATAAAATTAAATGTGTCAATGCGTCAAGCGTTTGGTCAACTCAGTTGGAGCTGACGTGCTGATCGACAGACAAACACTTTTGGCATGTCCAATTCATGTTCAACCCTGACATTGCGTATGCAAACGCGCAAAATTGATTGATTTTTTTCCAATCTGTCAAATTGACGCATTTTGGTATTGATTCAACACTTTTCATGCAAAAGTGTTGAATTGACACTTTTCTCACTGATTTTTCATGGTGTTCGCTGATCGTAATGTCATATATAGAATGAAATGCAAGCAAGCATGCATGCAATAATCCACGCACGCTCGCGATGTTTGCAGTCAAACGCATGTAGCATTGAGCGAGCTAGCTGATCCATGCTATGTCGATGCAGATGAAATGTTGTCCGGGAGGGTCGCCGGCAGTTGCAAAAAAAAGTTTCAACATTTACCTGCCGCGCTGCGATGCAGATACAATGGATACGGGCAAAAACATGGTCCTTTATATCGCAATTGATGTGGTCGACCAAACACAATCGGCTAAATTGCAACTGCATCATACATATGCACACAAACCTAGAAATACATTAGCAAACTGTGTCTCATTGTTGTAACGGTCATTCTGACGCTGAGGCAGAAGCTCTTATTGTCAATCTCTGACTACCCAAGGAAACCAGGAGCTGAGACAAAACGTATCAGTAGACAAATCTTTAAACGAACAAAACTGATGCATTAGTGATTTAATGGTCGTACGTAATTAGTTGCATGTAAACAACCTGAGGATCACGAGTAAAATCAACTGGCTTCTTATAGAGCTGAAGGCAACATTCAGGCCTGCAAAAGAATATTTTTGTGACACTTAGTGGTTATGCGGCAGATCCATTTATTCTCTTTTACAACCTATCATCCACTTGCAAGCCAATGTCTTCTAGATTATGGCCTTTTGTACTAAAATGCAAGTAAAGTGATCATATCTGCAATCTTGTTGAAATTAAGCAAAAGCAAACAATCTACCCCATGAGGAGGCTCGCTAGAGATGCGTATGCCCAAGCAACCACTGATTTCTAAATAAAATAGCAAAATGCGAGTTAACCAAAAAAGAAAACAGTCCCAACTTTACAGCGGATACCTTAACCATCTTCTTCTTCTCCTTGCGCCACTTTAGTTGGGCCATGATATAAAGTGTCTCGAGCTGTATATCATAGACTAATGAGAGATCATTCATGGGATATGATTTTTTTCTCAACTTTTACCTTCTTTTTGTCTCCAATGCGCAAATAGACTGCTGAGTTAAGTTTCAGTGCTGGAGTACGCGCAGCTTGTCCCATGAAGGAGCCCTACGAAAAATGCTTGTTTTTCAACAATTTCCCGATTTTGAATCATTATATGTTAGTGGTAATGCACAAAATGGAAGAATATTGCTTTCTTTGATTATTTACATACATCCTGATCGACGATGACATATTCTATGTGGGCGTCTTCCTTCGTCTGCACAGATATTAGTTGATGATATTACACAATAATGTTAAACAGAAGCAAAAATGAATTCTTCGGGATAAATTACAACCATGAAATCCTTCTCAGTCTTGGCGTCCAGCTGAACAACCTCAAGTTTCCATGCTTCCTCTCCCGCACCAGGCTTCTATAGTAGAGATGAATGAGTGCACCATTCGTCTTCTAATGAAGGAAGCTCAAGGTAGGAACTTTAAGGAGTGGGAAAACAGACCTCTGTGCTGAAACACCATGCAGACATGCTGGAGAGCAATTGCACTCTCTGTTTAGAAATAAATATATGTAAGTAAAAGATTGAGATAAAACGACGGATAGTGTTTGAAATGTATCGTTTCCCTTCCCAGAACCTATTTACGTCTCTAAATTTCCTGCGATACCGATTTGGTCTTGTTCAGCTTCTGTTCAACTTCCTCTTTTTCCTGTGTATAGAGGAATAGAAGTTACTTACTGGGCAAAGTTACATATTTTGATACGAACATCATCTATCTGTCGCACCTTATTCAGCTGCAATGTCTCTTGAGTCATTTTGGCTTCCAGCTGGCAATATGAAACCCAATTTTAAGTATTCGCGTCAATCGGTAGTATCGAAAATACTTGGATCTACATACCTTAACTTTAGTCATTTCAGCTTCTTTAAGATCGGTTTTCAGCCTGGCTTGCTCTTTTTCCAGAGCCTGAAATATGATATTTTCAAATCTCAGAGATGATAACTCTCAAAATCACGAATGAGTTCATGCCTTGTTCTCCTCTTCCAACTGGCGAATTTTGTACCCGAAATCCGCCTGTGTTTGATAGTACGAATTTATTGGAATCCCGTATGGGAAAACTCCACCTTTTTACCTGTTCTCCAGTTAGCTTAGCGATTGCCTCTTTTAGTCCGGTCGCTTCCAATTCCATTTCCGCATTCTGTCAACATATAAGAGAATGAGAGTTCGACGAGAAGTAGCTTGAGGATTGGGTAGCTGACACATATTCCGTTAGATCGGCGAGGCGATGTGGACAGACGTATAAGTATTTCTCAACCTTAATCTTTAATTCCTTCATCTTTTCTTCCTGGGCTGCACACCTATAAAGATTTCGTTGGAACCCTCTTCATATATTTGATTTTATCTATGCACTAAGAAACCTGTCCTTCCAAACTCGTACTGCCCGAAGAGTCACGTTTCCTTTGTCAGTCTCCTCTTGAATTTTCAGACTCTTATTGAGATGCTGTTCTCGAGCAACAGCCTCCTGAATACCAGCATCATTTAATCTAAGAAGAGCTTCAATATAATTTTTTTGTTACTAACATCCTTCTCCTTCCTTGCTTTCACCATTTTTTCTTTCATTTTAGCACACTGCGAAAATATTAACGCACGTAAGAGAGGTCGGCAGGACTATCAAACAACTTCAAATTAATACAATTTATCTACCTCACGACGAAGAAGCAAGACTTCCTCTTTCAGCTTTGCCTCAACATCTTTTCCCTCTCCTTCGGTATTTCCATTAAGGTCGGGAGTAGTTGACGACGTCGTGAGAATCTGATATTATTGCTTTGTAAAAGTGCCAAACGTTTATGAGGGGATTATGTAAACCTGTTTCCGCATTCTCAAAGTTTGAACCCACTCATCAGCCACATCCCTAAGGGTGGCAAAAAAATTATAAATTGATGAAATTCGTACACAAATGAGCGTTTTAAATTATTTAACCTTGATTCGGCTCTCAATACGTAGATTCGGCCTGTGCAAACCTGTGCAAACGTAAACGAGTTAAGTCGCTATTCAGCAGTGCAGAGGAGGCTGATAAATACCAGTTCGAAGCCATCTTCTTCCCCAGGAGTTTCGTTTCGTATGTCAGCGTTAAGGATATTACTGATTTCATTCAGTATCAGACTACTGGGAGCCCACATGTTCAAAATCAAACAGTAATAACAGACTTACATAGCTCCTTGTGGCTTTAGAGTTTGATCATCTACGTAGTAGCTCAAAATCTAAAAATTGGAAATATTTTAGCACAGTCCAATGGGGGTAGTAAAAATGATCACGTTCTTTTCCAGACGAAAGTGTCTCCTCTTGAAAGACGTATTGATGGCTCCTCGCTTCATGAGCCACCCATCCACATTCTATAGATATTCTTATCAGATATGTTGAATGTATTCCTCAGAATGCCGTTCTGGTTACCTCAAGCTCCATTATTATTGTTGTGTCTTGACTATCCTTTTGAAGTGTTATCCGCATGCATGTACTTCCAAAACATAACTGAATACTCCAAATCATAGAAGAACGACAATGTTTGCCGCACCATTTTTTTACACTAGATAGGTGATTTTAGATGTGACGACAACAAAAAATAAAAATGAACAGCAGTAACCACTTCTAAAAACCTCTCAAACATCCCAAATCTCTTCGGATCGTTGCTGCCGGAGGATTTCTTCTGGAGAGGGCATCGAGATTCTCTGGGAATTCAATTCAAACACAAGTCAAACATTTCAGATTGCCATCTTTTCCGTACTTGTTCAGCTTTGCCCGCTGTTCTGATCTAAAGGGCAGATTGACATCGATCCTCATGAAAGAATCACTTCCCTTTTTATCTAAATCATTTTAGCATAAAATGGCCTGTTGGACTGAAAATCAACCTGTCTTCCTTTGGTTCCACCCTCGAGCTGCAGGCTGATCAATTTCTCAGCATGTTTTGCGGCGGATACTGTTTGACAGCGACCTGTTTCTGGAAAAATGGCCTCAAGATTTGTTGTGAGTACTAGCTGTGCGACGTAGTAGTAGTAGTAGTATTTACTATAATTATTTGTTTTAAGATCTAGATCTAGATCCAATTTAGGCAACGAACGTATACGTGCGAACACCATCAATAATTCTTCATTTATTTCAGAAGCGCTTGGCTGGGTTCGGCTTGCTCCTCCTCGCAGGGTTGCACCTTGCCTTGACTTGCCATAGTGCTTCCTGCGTACCCAGAAGAGATACAACACTAGGTCGAAACCGCACGCATCAAGAAGAAAAGGAGTATTGACCATGGAAGGAGAACTGAAGGAGAAAAAGGACCCGGAGGACAATAATACGCGAGACCAGGATGACAATGACGATGGGGAGCTTGGTACGTTCCGAAAATGAACAGATTTCGTGTGTTATCCTTAAAATGTACCCTCTAAGTCTGTGCCTGCGAACGTTAAAAAAGGCAACGAAGATTATCGGAATGAACACGCCGGCTCAAATCAGGTCGTGGACATGAATTATTTGCGCATGTGCTAAAAACAACGCACTAGACTGATTTACCATACTCCAGGCCGAATCGCGAACACCCTATATTAGACATAAAGAGAGCTTATTTGGCCGCAGCAGAAATTCTTCGGTTAGTGATTCATCGATAAGAACGGGATGTTAACTATAAAGCAAGGATTCCTTACTAGCTATCCTTCCACCCTTTCTCTTTTGCTCTCTCCATGGCTTGTGTTTCAATGTGACGTGCGCTGGCATGATTTCTTTTATGAAGGTTTAAATAACTACTTCTATGCTTGTAATGAATAATTCTCAGGGTCCTCGATCTCCATCTAGCATGTACCGTGAAAAGGTATTCAGAAAACATAAGTATTTTTATATTAATACAGAGAATATAAAGCAACAACTTGAGAAACACCTTTATCAAACTTTCCAGGGGCATAAGAAAACAAATTTAAGGCTGAGAACTGCAGTCGAGTTGAAGTCTGAAATTGAATCATACAGAAAGAAATTCGGCAAGTAATTCTACTCTAAGAGCGACTTCAGTGTTGGATGTTGACTCATATCATTGACCGCTTTATCGATGACAGATTCGATAATGCTTATCATCACTCTCTGGCGTTCTACTTCATATCCCAGTATGTTTCTATAATCTTTCGAAGTCCATTCTCAAAAGATGTTCAATAGAGTAGATCGGTCGTTGTTAAGAGTAACGTATGCGGTGATCCCATTCACTTTTATGAAAGTGAGTCAAGTCTACCGCTCAAATATTCTCTGTATATGACTGTCCAGTTTTTTCAAAGCGCGTCGGCTATCATCCTGCTTCGACTTCATAAACCGGGTACTTCTACTAAATAAATGCAGCAACAATATTTCTAAAAAATGTGTTTGATTGATTGACGGACAAATCATGCATGAATATCATAGTAATCATCTGCTAAATACACAAACCTGTGTTAAAACTGTGATCGCATCATCAAGCTATCACTCCTTCAACACAGCTATCCTTCTGAGAAATCACATCCATTGCCATTATCATCGACGGCCATCATCGTCATAACGTACGAACCTCATCAATCTGTGATGTAAGGTCGACGTTTACAAATCTTTACAAGTTCCAACGAGGAAAGCTGCTGACCACGCACTTGCGAGCCTGAGGCATATAGCCCTCATTCAATCCACCAGCCAAGATCTGAAAGACGTGGACGCTGACGATGGTGGGTTTGCAGATTTCATATCGAATCTCCTCCCCTCTCCTGACCTCCCCACAACACACACCTGTCATCACTATATATTAACTCTCAGAAGCTAAAGGAGGCGCTGACGGAGAAGAAGACTCCTCGTCGAACAGCTTACCTATAAAAGCATGCATGCGGAAGCTTAGGCAGGACCCCCCCCCCAGAGATGCCTTCGACCAGGTCTAGTGTGACAGGATGATGATGATGATGATGATGATGATGATGAGGGTGCAGCGAAGAGATGGACGAGAAAAGAAAATTGTGCACTATGCTTGGTTTAGATCTCCTTGATTTCTACCTCCCATCGATTATTTTCTGACACTTCCTTTCTCGTGCTGTTCGGTAGTGTTACTCAAGGGTGAAGGAAGTTCTAGAGTCTTTCTACAAACCATTCCTGAGGAGCAGGCAGTTCCTGCGATTCGTGCAAATCTTGGACTATTCGAAGAGGAAGGTAGTAAGATTGCGTTCTATCTTATACATAAAGCCGAGCCCTCCTTCTCAGTAGCTGTGCAATGGTGGTATGCGTTTGGAATTATTATTTTGTGAAACGTATCAGTCGAAGATGCAGAGAAGGGATTTGAAGCCTGTGGCGCGTTTGGGGCGGGGCGCTTTTGGAAGGGTTACAGCGGTACGCACAGTAGCAATAACTTATATGCACCAGTAGCAAATTAGAGATTCAAATGATGCGAAAGGGGGGAGCAAAAACATGACAGCTTTGTTCTTCTGGCTATGTTGTAGGACAAATATCACCTGTGTTTTCAAGTGCTATTATTAAAAAATTGTGTTAAATTTGATGATGTTCTAATCGTCTTCAAGTTTCATTAAATACAGAACGTTGGTTTGTTATTGGTCGCTTTTATTATGACGTTGATTCATTAACTCGTTCAATAGGTAGTGAAGAAGGACACACAAGCAATTTATGCTATGAAGGAAATCCCCAAAGATGTTCTACGAAAGCAAAAAACAGGTATGTTATTATGAGTGGTATTCTGCTGCTGCTGCTGCTGCTGATGCTGCTGCATTGATCATCCTATATCTGGCAGTATCATCGTAACCCCAATATCTCGTCGATGATTTGATTTTCCTCTTTGCAGGATGGATGTGTTTGAACGAGATGCAGCTTCTGTCTCGCACGAATTCGCCTTTTGTTCTTAGCCTCAAGTAAGTGAGCACTCATCATTATTATCATCATCATCATCATCATCATCGACGCTTTCGGCTCACACACACATTCTCTCCCTCCCCCGCCCCTCAGATACTCTTTTCACAGCGATCGAGCAGTACATCTTGTGTTTGAAATGTGCATGGGTTAGAGCCATATCATATGAAATATATAGGGCAGAGACGTCATAAGATTCTAATTTCTTTTCCTCTTGATCCTCTCGTCTCCATCCTCTGCCACGCAACCGTGACAATGCTGTCGTTTATCTTCCACCAGCTTGAATATCATCAATAGCAATAACAACAGCCAAACAACAACAACAATAACAATAACAACAACAACGTCTTCAGGTGGAGATTTAAGGCAATATTTGGAAGTCTCCCCTTTTGATCTAGATAGAAGGTCGGTCCTGGTGGTAGTTAATAATGGGGATGACGATGAAGTTTCGTAATACTTGCAGAGAGAATGATGATGGTGATGTTGATGAAGAAGAAGAAGAATCATCATCATCATTAGTAGCGGTGGTTGATTATTGACATGTCCGTTTTTGTAACTCGGGTCTTTTCCCACCAACTACCATCATCAATCGTTCCACACACCGTCACAGTCTGTACACTCACCACTACTCCAACTGCTCTGGCTACTCTTACTGCTGCTACTGATTCTCTCTCTCTCTCTCTCTCTCTCTCTCTCTCTCTTTCACACGGTAGCGTCTTCTATGCTGCCGAGATTCTGCTTGGGGTCGATCATATCCACTCCCTAGAGTACGCGTACAGAGACCTTAAACCCTCCAACATCCTGCTCACACACACTGGCCATTGCAAGGTGTTATTGATTGCCAGAGAGGAGGAGGAGGAGGAAGAGGAGGAGGAGAAGGAGAAGTAAAAGTAGTCCAAGTAGTGAGTAGATGGCAGCAGGGTTGTGAAGATAATGTTTGTGGCATCAATGATGATATTACTTCTTCATCTTCCTCTTCTTTTGACGTATAGATATCAGACCTCGGATTAGTTGTCAAGCTGCCAAAGCCTCCAAAGGCAATTCATAACATTATGATGATAATGATGATGGTGATGATGACAATGATTATATATGGTGGTGTATACCTACTCCAAACGATGCCAACACACTGTTCCTGTGGTTGGTTTGTTGTTATTGTTGTTGTTGCTGTTGTTGTTGTTGTTGTTGTTGTTGTTGTTGTTGCGTGGATGATATTAGGTTCTGAAGCACGTTGCTGGAACTCCTGGCTACTGGCCCCCAGAGGTATTAAATATTGAATGAATTGGATAAAGCGCCTTCCCTTTCCCCTCATCCATCTATCATACCCATCCATCCATCTACCTCCCTCATGCTACCGCTGATCGATAGATACTCCGTGATCTCACTCATTCATTTGGTCTCCTCCCCCTCCTCCTCCTGCATGATGCTGCAACGTACGACGTAGATTTGTGGACGAACGGGAACCTACCCCGTCTCCGACTACTGGAGCTGGGGAGTACTGATCTACGCAATGCTCACGGGCAAGGTAGTGTTAGTTATCATTTTTGTCCACCACCACCACCAGCACCACCACCAGCACCACCACCAGCACCACCAGCACCAGCGGCATCGCCTGTTTGTTACCGCTAGCTACGTGATGCCAGATGATACTGACCTAGTTAGTAGTAGTAGTAGGTACTCTGGTGTCCTGTTGCACACAACACACACACACAACACACACACAAACAAACAACCAACCGCAGTGACGACGGAGTAGTCGTAGGTGGAAAAACAACAACAACAACAACAACAACAACAACTAGTGCACAATTCAATATTTGCTGCTGCTGCTGCTGCAGAGGATCAAGGACCCATTGGAAGAGAAGCGACCGAAGAAAGAGAATGGCGAGAAGTCCACTTTCCGAGGATGGTCGCCGTTCTGTGGCTCACCGTAATTCTAATGATAATAAAATAGTCGCCACCCCCTCCTCCCTCTAATAAAACAACAACCCTCCTGATTGCTATGGTATTGATCAAGCGTTCTTTACACATGGACATTCATTGAATACACCACGGCCCTGCATGTGTCCTATCATTATTTTCTATCAAACAGGAACGAGCAACTCCCCGCAAGAAAGGATAAGAAAATGGAACATGTAGATGTAAGTAGCAGCAGCAGTAGTAGTAGTAAGAAACTACCCGAAGAATATGGATAGAGAATGATGGCCGGTCATCATCATCATCATCACCAGGTAACTGTTTCATATCCCCCAT
This sequence comes from Bigelowiella natans CCMP2755, assembly GCA_000320545.1. Classification (NCBI taxonomy): domain Eukaryota; phylum Cercozoa; class Chlorarachniophyceae; genus Bigelowiella; species Bigelowiella natans. The sequence goes on along the minus strand of ADNK01000490.1, from coordinate 38,023 downwards.
CCTTCACACCGGAGACGAAGGATCTACTCGAGAAGGTATGAGCTTCCGTAGCTAGAGAATAGTACTTAACTACCACCCACTACTCCTCCCTCCTGCTACCAACACGCTGTCTATCTCTTCTGTCTGTCCTCTGCCTCGCTTTCGACGGAGCATCAAGAACAATCATGCAGCAGTTTCTTCCTCCTCCTCCTCCTCCTCCTCCTCTTTCCTTTTGCAAGATTGATGGTATCACGGCAATGGTGATTGATCTTTGTTGGAGAACGAAATTTATCGGAATATTACCATTCCCAAGAAGGGCACTTCGTCATCTAGCTTCTTTTGTGTATCAGACGTCATCGCATATACGTTACAGCTCCTCCGCCTCCTTCTTCTAGTTAGCTGTCTCGTTGATTTTCTTCTTCTTCTTCTTCTTGTTGGTTTTGTTGTTGTCGAATGCTGCTAGATCTTCGTGGCAGATCCGAAAGCTCGCCTTGGAGCTAAGACTAGGACGGAAGAAATACGGACCCATCCTTTTTTCAAGTATGAAGTTCGTTCATACTACAAACTAGCAGTAGATCGATAGATAGATAGAAAGAGAGAAAGAGAGAGAGAGAGAGAGAGAGAGAGAGAGAGGACAACCGCCAGTAGCTCACAACTACTTCTACTACTGCTGCTGCTGTTATGATGTATATAACGCTTCTTGCTCGTATCTGTTTTGTTTTAGAATCTTATGGAGTATTATCGTCACCATTGAAATTAGCAGAGCTGATATTATTTCACCTGCGCACTATTATTCTTATTATGATTATCATTATTATTTCTTAATATAGGAGTATCAATTGGGAAGATCTGAGTGCTCAAAGAGTGAAGCCACCGTTCATCCCACCTGCGAAGGACTTTTTAAAGAGGTGATGAGCGAGCTAGAAGAATCACAACGACGACAACAACAACAACGCTTAAGAATACAGATAAGCTAAGAGGGTTGTAGAGTTCTGTCTACCGTTCAAATTAATCTTTCAGATGTGATATAACACCGTTCTCAATATCAATAGTCTTCCTCATCCGTATGTTTGCTCTTACTACTTATGTCTCTTCCTTCTTCTTCTTCTTCTTCTTCTTCTTCTTGTTGTTGTTGTTATTAATCGATGTTTATCTAGTGGCAAAGGAAGTCGCTTTCAAAAAGACTTCAAATCCTTGAGGGTAGTTTCATCATGCATAGACCATGTGTTGTTGATGTATTCTTGGTGCTGCTGCTGCTGCTGCTGCTAGTGATCATGATCATCATCGTCGCTATCATCAACCCATCACCTGTTTCGTCGTCGTCCAAGCTTGGGACTATTTATTAACCCACTTATCATCCTGCATGAATTCAACGCTCATACCCAGCAGCAGGGTGGACTTGTTTACCTATCATTTGTCCGGATATCTTCCCACATGAACGAATGTTGATAGACATGGGGCATGACCACACGAATAAGGAGGATGACGATTCAGCGCCAAAATCACAAGTTCAAATGTGTTATTTTCAGGACGACAAGAAAGAAAAGGAATTCTACGACACTTTCATATTTGCCAACGAGGAAGGGTTCTTCGATGAGGTTGTCTAATGATTATTATTGACGCAAAAGTGATAGATTTGCTTAGCCGTATCGCTCCATCATTCCCCGTTTTCCTCCAGGTCATGGATGCCCTCGATGATGACGAGCAGATCCGTAGGCCAGGGGGTTGCTGTGTGGTCTCTTGATGCAATTCACGTGTTAACTTTAAGCACGGGTTGTTGAGAAGTCCACATCCTCTGGGCCTTGATGTGGTGGTATTGTGACGATAATCAGTGATGATGGCCACAAAGACAAGGCCGCAGTAGATCTGCTACTTGTAACCATTGGTTGTGACTGTAACCCTCCAGAAGTCTCCAACAGCTTTACGTTCCGAGTCGTTACAATATATATGATTTAATTTTTATAGTTTTTCAATAGTATGTGAATTTATTCGTGGATAGTTGGACAGGGGGCAAGTGATGATAATGCTGCCGCTCAAATGTCATTGCTTCGGATGACCCATGCAAAGACTAATAGGCATCATACATTGTGTCGTCTACTAGTATGTGCAATTACGATACTGTGCTGTTGAATGTGCGTCCACTGCTGATCGAGCTGATTGATGATGAACCGATGAAGACATGCATGGTGTGTAGCTCATAATGTCTGTCGCTGCCTGTACGTGTGCTACACGTCCACAATGTGTGCTGTCTACACACCGTGCGTATTTGAATTTTGTGAGTGCACATCATTATCTATGTACAACAGAAGTTCTTGAGCCTTTGCTAAGTGTCACCATGATGCTACATCGCACTTGTACGAACCTACTAGAAAGACATACTGCGCTTTAAGAGGCGTGCTATTTGGCTAGTCAACGATGAGGATTTCAATGCCTTTATTAGAAACAACAATACGTGGCTGTCGTTACCTGAATGATTGAAATTGGCAAAGCTAATGACATGGCATACAACGACATGCTGCGATGCACACATACGCATGATCAGAACGCATTGTTACTGTAGCTGAGCAAAACGATCATGAGCAATTGGTAGCATGCCATGTTTCCCCGTGAAACTCATATTTATTTTGTTCAAGGATGAGCTTATCGTTCTTGGTCCCACGCCCAGCCTTCAGGCATATCCAGTGTTTCCTCGTTCGAATGGTCAGCCGAAAGCCTATTTTCGTCTTCGTCTTGCGTTGCTTCATCCGATAGCATTTCCGCTACTGCGACTTTGGACGAAATTGTGGTTTCATTCGTAATGCCATAAGCCTCGAGAGCGTTTGCGAAAATAGCTTGAGCTTCTTCATAAAGAGAGATATCGTGCTTCATGCTATCCTGAAAGTGTTGACATGATGTTTGTGTTGTATTCGTGGTATTATTGCGCTACCCAGAGAAAATACTGGTGAATGATGATGATGAGACTGAAAAGAGCCTACCTCCAAATCGTCCTGAAGAGCGGAGACGGACTTGAATGCAAACTGATGACCGACGCTTTGAACATTCTC
>ADNK01000490.1:25000-32500 GCA_000320545.1 Bigelowiella natans CCMP2755 | reverse complement strand
CTTTCCCCCCCCCTGCCTACTTGTGCACGTAGCGCCTCGGCCTGTGAACACCTTACGCGCAACAACCTTTGGCTTCCACACACGGGAAACGATTTGACTAACAATGTCACAGCAGCTAGAAGAACAGCAGGACTTTGGCTCGCAGGCCGTGCAAGGGCACGAGCAGAAACAGGAAAGGAAGGGCGATACGGACGCTAAGGAAGGAGGAGGAACACCTCCACAGGCCGCAACCCCAGCAAGGCTAGTGGCGCTGTCCCTTCTTGGGGGGCGAGTAGTGCGGTGCTTGGACTTGGTAGTTCTAAAATTTAGCTGCAGGTATTCGAAGGACGGCCAAGTCGAGAGGAAACGCAGGCCATTTCTTATAAAAATACCCACAAGTCGTTGTCGCCAAGTAGTACGTAGCAACACGGATCCGAGGATATTCACCGGAGAATCTCCAGTTTCTTCTTCTTCTTCTTCTTATGTGCGAGCATGAGCAGCCTCCTCTCTATGGCCGCGCCAGTGACCGCAATGCTCGTCGTTGCTCGATCCATTCAGGGTGTGATTCGTAGATTTTTCATGGGGAGGCGAGTAGTAAGGTGTCTGCAAGCCGATGCTGCAAAGAAAGAGCGTGAAAGTAGCCCACAAATCGCTCGCAAAGACCTTATTCGGAAGCTGCTCAATGGCATTGAAACGGGTGACTCAGAAGCTGCTTCCGTGGTCAGTGAAGAAAAGTACATTCAGCATAATCCTCAAACTCGAGAGGGTGGGGAGGGTTTGGCAGCTCTTCAAGCGGTTGTCCAAGACAAATCCCAGGGTCAACATTGTGCGAGCATACGAGGACGGCGACTTTGTCTTCGCTCACACGGAGTACGACTTTTCCACCCGAAATATTGGCTTTGAAATTTTCCGCTTCGAAGGAAATGTAGCTGTAGAGCACTGGGATAATATCCAACCACGACAAGGACCAAATGCCTCTGGCCGGTCGATGGTCGACGGGCCAACAGAGTCCAAAGACATCGACTTAACCGAGACGAACAAAAAACTCGTACGCTCTTTCGTGATGGAAGTTCTCATTGGTCGCAGTCAAGAGAACCTACACTTATACCTATCAGAGAAAAGAGGTTTGTTGCAACACAGCCCTGAGATGATTGACGGAATCGCTGCATTTCGGTCTAGATTCCACGAGGCCCCGCTGGGCAAACGGCAAGCTGTTCAATATGACCATCTTCATCGTGTACTTGCTGAAGGAAACTTTGTTCTAAAAGTCTGTGAAGGAATAAGAGACGGAGTTCATACTTCTTTCTTTGATCTTTACAGAGTTGACAATGGCAGCATCGTGGAGCATTGGGACACGGTTGAAGCGGTACCACCACGAAGTTCATGGAAAAATGAGAACGGAAAGTTTCTGGGACTGAAATTAGGAGCAGAAAGTAAGGATTAGGCCACTTGTTATAGTCGAGAATCATATCGAATGTGCATATAGTGATGTATTTCTAAGCTACACGATTAAAGATGCAATAGTTGGGTTATTAGCTAGCGCTTGTATAGCTATGATGATGAGCTATTGCATCAAGACGCAATGCTTACATTTCAGTGCGCGGACATTAATCAAGCGTGCTTCATAATTTTTAACCGTGTTATACAACGCAGCTCGCATATTCGATGCTGCATGCACACCACATATCGCATCGTACGATCGCTGCGATGCAACATCGAATGTCACAACGGTGTATGCGTACCGCTATACTGCGGTCATGTCTGGCGAGACACAGACACATCTAGGCATTAAAAAGTCAAACAACGTGACTCATACCCCACTGTTTGAAAATGATTAAATTGCAGTGTTGTAGCGACAATCTTGCAACAATGATCCTGTGCACGACTAAGCAAATTGCCACAAGATCTAGAGATAGGAGATAAACTATCTGCTGATCGCTCGTGATTTCTACAAATATGTATTACATTTCCATCTTATTAATCCAATGCGTCATCAACATCTCCCCCAGAAGGAGGCTTTCCCAAAGTTGATAATTGTTGAAGAAATTGCGTGCCTGATAAGATTTCCGTTGACCCATATGCGATTGACACAGGAACTTGCGGGTTTGAGGCTCGTTTAGCATAATCCTGCAAGTTTTGGTGCTCAACATAATTTCCGCCCCCCATTACAAACACAAAGCCCTCCGTGAAAGGCGTTGTTATTCTCCTTGCCCCTGAGACGGGTCCATCGCCTTGAAGTTTGGGGTCGAAGTAGAGGAAGCGTGCCGTGGATTTGCGTGCACCCTTATTCTCCATCAGAGCTTCCACCAGCTTGGTGGTCGGCAACGACTTATCGGCGGGGATGAGGTTGCGCACACCTTGCAGTAGCTTCTTGCCCCTTGCTCCCACGCTGTCGCTAATGAAGGTGAACAGCGATGAGCCACCACTGGCATGACTGGACTCTTTCTTAGTAGTATCCTGCAGCCCGGCTGTGAATTTTTGTTCCATTTTGTGGTTCTTTAGAAAATTAAGAGACGATAGGTCCAAGCCTTCGGCCTCGTAGCCCTTGAGATGGGCCTTCACCTTCTTGTCCTCCTCATCGCTCACGTTGTGGAGAAGGGAGTATATTAAATACAGCCTCAACTTATCGCTGGGTGTCCCTTTAGCGTCGGGCTGCAGCTGCTCGAGCACATCCTCAAAGCTAGGAGGCATGTTCTGAATAAGCTCCTCTTCTAACTCGAAATAGCGATCCCAGTGGCGCTCCTTCAGTTGCTTCAGCAGTGCTGTGGCAATGTTTGTGTGCGCATCAATCTATCACCACCGCCGCCGTTGCGCCAAGTAACGATAGCGTATAACAACAAAACAATCACAAAGAGAGGGAAGAGGGGCAGGAGCATCAGCTATACATACTCGTCATACCAAAACTTACACTAATCAGTTGCAAAGAAACAGGTGAGTAGTATACGAGGATAGGAGGTGGTATATGGCATGATGATGATTGTAGGCAGGTAGGCAGGTGTGTGTGTGTGGGTGGGTAGGCAGATAGATCGGTAGGGAGTATTAGGGTGGCGACCATGCGCTTCTTCTTCATAAGCTCTGGCATTGAGTTGACAGCGCTTTTCAGGTCCGACAGGCCAACCTGATCCTTCTTTAGCTGCTCTGCTTTCGCATTGTACTCGTTTAGATATTTCTGCACGCCTTCCGCAACCTGTCAGGTGGTTAGCAGACATCGACGTGTGTTGTGCGTGAGTGGGTGTTTTGCATGTTTTTGAAGAAAACGTAATATGCAGTAGAGACGGGGAGATGGCTAATACGTGGAAAGCACGCATCAGCAGCAATATCCCAACGACTTCAAACAACAATATTCTCAGAAATCTAATGTAAAGTTGTTATGCTACTTTTGGGAAGGCTGCCCCTTGGTATTCGTCCCAGAATGCATCTTCTGAGGATAGATCGTAACTCTTGGTACTTGCAGAAGTAGCGGTATCCCCCTTCTCTTCCGTGGGTATGTCGACCTGCAAGAGGAGGGAGGAGAAGCAATATAAGAAGCAACATGTAAATAGGGAAATGGTGTGGCGTACATCGCCAAGAAAGCAGGAAGAACATATGCATATGATGCGACTGTACCACCACCAGAGATACGAAAAGGGTTCCCACCATTACTACAACACTCGCCACCACCCATCCACCCACCTACCCACCTTGTTTGATTTTATGCTGAAGATGTCGTTAACCAAGGAGCAGTAGGTCCAGGGATGGTGCAGAGGAACACTGAGGTCCATATTCCGGTCTACCAGCAACGGTGGTTAACCAATCAATCAATCAATCAATCTGTGGTGGTGGTGGTGGAAAACACGACGATGATGACGACGATGATGACGCGACGGCCACAATGACAGGAAGGAGGACGTGCATAAATATTTCTTTCGTGCTATATTATGAGAGTTGAAGATATTACGACATCATCGCGTGGGTGTGGGTGTGGGTGTAAGCGTATGAGTATGCATGAATGTGATTGTTGCTTCTTCTTCTTCTTTTTCTTCTTCTTCTTCTTCCAGTGTGAAGCAGTCTTCCGACCCAATAAAATAACGAGAGGTCTTTTGTATGCGGATAAGCCTCCAGAAAAGAGATTGTTTCGCGACATCAGGTGTTGACGAAACTTTAGGTGTAATCTTTCAGCTGCAAGCGCGGCGGCATTTCCTGGGGACGCACGAATTATTGGAACCTGTTGGTCAACGTACAAAGGGGGGGAGGAAGAATGGATACAGGATATCTCACTAGTTGCTTAGGGGTTTATCATCGATACTGTTACTGCTATAGTCGTTCATTATTAGCCGTTTACTTACTTGCTGTAATGTAACTAAGATCGAGAAGAGGCCATCCACAATGCGGTCAACATAAGACATAAGGGCTTGATCGGACTTGGGTCTTGTGAGGCGGCAAAACGAGTTCGGCATATTTAGAGTCACGAGCCTACGGTCCAATGAGATGAAGTCCGCATACTGGTCGTACACTTTAGCTATGTGTTTGTGCGCGCCATTCTCGACTGTCTGCTGAGCGAGATCCTTCAAGTTCATCCGCGATAAAGGGTAGCAAAAATTCAAGTACACTGTGTCGTACAGCCCTGATGATGAGGAACAATAATGATGCTTGTGTTTTACATCTTCTGCTGTCTGATTGGCAGGGGGAAAGACTGATCAATTTTACGTTACCTCTTTTGCAATCTTTAGCGACTCTGTCTATGTTCTCCTTTGTAGGAGCAATGAAGTACACCGCCGGCGTGTCCTCGATACGCTCTCTCTTAGCGTCCTCCAGTTTCATCATTACCGTCACACCTTTTGAAAAGTTGTATGTCATTAACACAATCGATGAACGTACGCCGTCGTGGAGAAATACCAAGTTTTTGCAGCTGCTGAACGTGGAACAGAGACCCAAGGATACCCATGCACCTGGTTGCATTTGGATCCAATGAGAATTGCAGCGGGCAAGCAAAAGGTTTGGAGAGGAGGCGAATATGATTTTATATAATGTACGTCAATTTATATTAAGCTCAATTTTAGCACAGTCCGTGTTAATGCGAGTCGAGGCATCATTCTTTTTCTCCTTCGGCCCTTGGCAGCTTTGGCAGATCTACCTTTTGTCGAAGATGAGCAGTTTCCATGTGAGCGCCCCCGCATCTGCTGGAGGTGAGAGCATTCGGCGCATTACATCCCTCTGGAGCGCCTGAACATCCATTGTGGATAAGATGCCGGGTTGCTCCGCTATGGTCTGCTCGCGAGGGGGGCTGGAAGCTGACGCCACCAGATAGAAACGTTGCTTCTGTATGCGGTCTCAAATCTGCGACAAGGGATTAATGCTAAATATCAAGGTTTAGCCCTCTCCCTTTCTGAGACTTACATAAACGTCATGAATTTGTAATAAGTCTCTTCGGTTTATTTTTGTCGCGATTCGTAAACACACAATCGAAGGGTGTGGATTTTTTGCTCTTTGAGTACGACTGTTTTCCCCTAAAACTTTGTGTCGTAGCTTAGAAACCCTATACGTTTTACTTTGTGTGTTCGCAAAGCCCACCTCATACGCCCAACCAACTACCATAATCTACAGAGAGGCAAGGACAATGGGAGCAGCGACCTCTGAGCAACAACTTCAACAGGTTGGTAGCTATGATTGGTGGCAGCCACACGTCTGCCTAAGAGATGCGCTTTCTCAAGTTGTATGGCCACCCGTCGTCGGAATCCAGAACACAGCTCTTGGAATTTCATATGATATACATGCATACATTTATGCGCATCTTGAATCGACTTGAGGGGATAGCGATGAAATACGGAAAATATTCAGTTCTTCGGAAAATAATTTAAATTATTCTAATTCATCTATCGCCCCCTATACTTGCAAATTCGGTTGGCAGGGACGTCGTAGATAATTCCGCACGCGGTGCCTTTTTGATGTGTCTCGTGTGTTCCTTGCCTTGTCTTTTATAATCCAGTATGACGAAATCTTTAAGCTGATCGACATCGATGGTAAAAATTTATATTTAGAAATTGCGAATCATTGAGAAGAGCTCATCCCAAATAAACTTTCGCCGCTCACCTAATCTCAGGCAAAGGCGAGATCTCCACAGCAAATCTACTCGCCCTCGTATGTCGTGGTTCTTAGTAAAATACAATCAAAGCGGACCGATATCGTCAGGATGTATTTTTGAATGAGGGTATCGAAATGTTGAACACAGGTTCCCGTGGATATGAGCAAGATGGTGGAAGGACTTCAGAAGGACGGCAAGGTCCCAAGCTGACTATGACGACGACGATGATGATGATAACTGATTTGAACCTTACATAGGTCAATCTTGCCGAATTCAAGGAAGCCATCACAAAAAATGATGTCTCAAAAGAGGCACTGGAGGTATATCGTCGTTGCAGAGATGTGATGACGTGATAAACGCACCGTCATCAGCATGAATTTCTTCGATAATAGCAAGAATCAATCAACGTCAGATCGTTTCTGCAAAGCTACGTATTGCTGGCTGCAAAGCTATTCTTCCAGCTCCACAGGTAGATAGTAAAGAGATGGTGTCGACGCAATGAAGTTCGCACTTCGCTAATCATTATCATCATCATCATCGTAGTCATAACAACTTCTCCCTTAATAATAAGGTTCAACTTGCGCAAGTCCTCGCTGACAATGGCCAAACTCATCTCTTCAAACCATGGTAAATCTGTAATATCAACAAGTATTAGTATGCGTAACAACTTAGTTGCTGTCTTTGAGTGTGGGCCAACAGGCTATGGCTTACCCGCCCCCCTTCCTCAACTCCCCCTCTGCCTTCAACTCCACACAAACAGTGATATAATACGCTCCTCCTCCTCCTCCTCCTCCTCCTCCTCCTCCTCCTATAATTCAGGAACGAGGAATCAGCAAAAGCTGGTAAACCCAAGATGCTTATGGCTTCCCTTTCGGGCTGTGACAGCAAATACCCTGGAGGTCTCAAGGAGTATGTAAAGAAGGCGAAGGTGGTTCTTTTGCTGCTGCTGCTGCTGTAGCTGCTGCAGTTACAGGATCGATCATATCACGAGAAGGAATGTGCATTTTTTGTTAGAATCTTTGCATAATATGTAGTTTAAGTTTATCTATCCATATAATTTTTTCCTTCTGCCCCCCCCCCTCCCCCTCTTCTCTCCCTGTCTCTCTCGTAGGTGCTGCTTGCATCATCGAAGGCGGGAACAAACCCATTCGCGGGATACACGGTGTTTGTGATAATGATGATGATGCTTATTATTATTATGGTTATGAATGGTGGAGGAAGGTATTAACGATGGTATTGGTGACGATGTACAAAAAGCAGTATATTGTAAAATGTATACAAATACAATCACACACAAAACCACACCCACAGTACGTTATGTTGCTTGTAAATATTAATTGCTGTCTACTCACATTATACCGCTGCTGTCTACTCACATTATACCGCTGCTAACGAGAAAGAAACTTATCTGTTTGTCTTTACTACTGATGTATATGCATATAGCCTGAGGTCCCAGTAGG
>ADNK01000490.1:0-20000 GCA_000320545.1 Bigelowiella natans CCMP2755 | reverse complement strand
GAAGCTGATGCATACAAGGTTACGACGACGATGATGAAGTGGCTGCTGCTGCTGCTGCTGCTGCTGCTGCTGCTGTCCACTGCTGATGGTGGTGGTGGTGATGCTGCTATTGGTGGTTGGTGGTGGTGGTGGTGGTGGCGAACTTCGAGATTGTAGTAGCAGCAGTACCAGTAATAGTAACAGAGTAGAAGGAGTAGAAAGAAGTGTGCTTGTGGTAAACTCCTTAATGATTTACAATCTTATTTCCTCCTCCTCCTCCTTCGATTGTCACGTACCATCTATGCACCCCTTTCAGATTAACCGTAAGAAACTCAAGTTGCTTGGAATCGAGATCGACGATGATGGCAAAGTGGTACTACGATTTACGTGATCATCATTATCATCATCATCATCATCATCATCATCATCGTGTAGAATAGATAGATATCAAAGCGGAATGTGCTGGCCCGCTTGATTATAGAAGAGAAAACTTGAGTACGATGACAAGTGTGACATGGCGGTGGAAGGGGTTGGCTGAGGTGGATCATGAGTGTTTACACCGACGATAGATGATGCGTGGATTTTCACGCAGGAATTAATCTTATTCCAAATATTACACATTCTATAAAGTATGAAATCGTCGTCTTCACTGCAAACATATGTACGACGTATCTGTTTGCCTGCTTCTTCTCAGGAGAAAGTCTTGGGTATTCCATGTTCCATGGGTGCAAAGGTTTGCCTTGCGCCTAGCTTTGCTGCTACATTGGCTCAGCTCAAAACGAGGTGATTTCATTGTAGTTTTCCCTGTCGGTTCCCCCGTGAAGGGGTTGTGTTCGTTGAGGATCTGATAAGAAAAAGAGAATTAACGTGTGTTCCACGTATAATATGCGAAGGTTTCCTGAACCCAAAGCTGTCAAGATTTCGAGCAAATCTACTCTCGTTCTGGAGGGCGATATCACTGTCAAGTACGGTCTCAACATATTTCCCTCTTTTCAAATCTATCATAGATAAAAGCGACTTTCCTGCTCTGTTGAGTAGCTACTAAATGACAGATTGTCTAAACATTGTAGGAAACTCGAGCTTGATGGAGCTCTGACGGTGATTGCAAAACCCGGGACAAAAGTTGTGATCGATGAGGGCAAGGTAATAGTACCAGCGCAGCAGCAGCAGCAGCTCCGAGAAAAATTTAACCTACTTTTCTTGGGTTTGTGTTCCCTACTAATCGAACGAATAACAATAGGTTGAAAATGATGGGCATGAGTTCAAGATGATCGACGTGAACGATAAATGTACGTGTTGTGTTCACTGCAGTCTCCAGCAGCATAATCTAAAATTGCCATATGTCTATGTTGCAGCAATCGATGAAAAGTTTCGAATCCGCGGCTACATTCTGGATAAGAAGGTTGAAGAGCAGTGTAGTAGTTGTCTACAGAGAATTTTATGTAATATATTATCGTATTAATTAGGCTGGGGCAAACTTCGAGGTAGCGGAAAAAGGAAGCTACACTATCTCTCAAGGAAAGGCCGAAAAACAGCAATAAGAAAGCTCGACATCGAAGTGATACTGTCATTTGTATCTGCTTGTGGTATTTAACGAATTAGAGGCTAGTACACAGTTGTGCATATACCTAGGATCTAGCAAGTAACGTATCAGAGTGTGATACAGCAGACATGACTATATAACTACGACATTGTATGCCAGAGGTGCGCTAGCGCGCCGCGCATGCTAGACTATGCGAGTCTTATCTACGCCACGAGTGTTATTAGAGTAGATATGTTTGTTGCTGTTCACCGCCCGTCTAGCTATGTGATGCGTTCTGTCCTCCTGTGCCAGCCCGTGCGTAGCGCGTAGCATAGTAGCCTGCTGCGATGCTGCTAGGATTAGTTTGGACATCTAGCATAGTCTCTAGCCTATCTAGCTATACATGCTAGCATGCTAGCTGCTCTTGTGCTGCTAGCAGTCGCATGAGGCGCGTTGTGCATGCTGGAGCATGCGCACACAATGACATCTAAAAAGACATCCTACCATAGCTAGCGATAGCCATATAATATAGAGAATCGAATTAGGACTACGCTCTAGCTACTAACTACAGAAGTGTCACGCTTACCTATGCGGCAGTAGTATTGTACTTCGCATAAGCAGCCTTCTCTAGCTTCTATCTAGCTAGCTAGCTGTGATGCTAGCAGTCACTAGCTTAGATCATATCGATCGTGCACTACGATGAATGAAGACGCACAACCTAGCTAGCTTACAGATATCTGGTAGCTACAATCTTTATTTGATAGCCGTCTGCCTTGATGCGTTGCATGCATAGCAGTAAAGTATAGTGTGTAGTGCTTAGAACATGCTTAGATATCAGTGCGACTGAATTTTTCATTAGGAGGCATCGATGTACTTTACTATTCGCGGAATATTGCAATTTGAATATTTAATGTGCCGCAATTATTATTACTCACAAAGATAATTAAATACCACAATGTCATTGTGGCCAATAATCTGAGGTCTCATATTTAATCTTGCATTAGAATCGCAAGAATGTCGTCCAATCAAAACATCGAATGAAAGCATATTTACCGTTGTAGCGGCAACATGGTCCTGGGCCAGTGTGCATTTTTAATTTCCCTTTAGGGTTATCATCAACTTCTTCTCTAAGAAAATCTATTAGGTCCACAGGGAGCCACAGCTCTAAAAGACTGCTGCTCCACAAAATTTTTGAAATATCTGGATCTGCAACTGAGAAGACACAAAAAGTAGCATAAAATCTGCACAGGCCACGCGAGCCATAGAAGCCGCACGCAAGGTATTATATGACCATTGGAGATGCAGATTTGGAATCAGGCTCCATTGTCCCGCTATTACAGCTCGTACTTCGAATACCATTATGCATATTTAGTGCCGCGGCATGATGGGCCTCGTAGTTCCTAGAGGAAGACCAATTCGCTGCTGTTCTTGCAGGGGGTTCTGCCCTTTTTTGGGAGTCTATATCTAAGCCCTGCCGTGTAGTTGAAATGTTCGGAGTCTGAGAACCTACAGTGTTCCTGGCGGGGATATCAACTTGCATCCCCGATGATGATGATGTGTTATTTTCAACTTCTTTGTTTTCGACTTCCATACTCGATGACGCTAATCGTCCCTGTTTCTGGGTCATTGTAAATTGATTGGTATTAGGTTGACGTGAGGAGGCAGCCAACATTGGCCTGTCTTGTTGACCATCAACTATTGCAACTGAGGTCGAATCTACGCTATTTTGTGTTGATTTACGATCCCCCCGGCTGAGGTAGGAGACTTCAGTTGATGTGCAGCTATCTGTAAATGAACAGAAAAAGTGGTGACGAAGAGCAATTTCGGGCGTTATTCTTTCTCTAAAGTCATAAGCTAATAAGGATTTGAGTAAGTTCTCAAAACGGGCATAGTCTTGCTCGCCATGCCCGCGCTTCCCAGTATTTAACCGTCTAGCTTCCTCCATGATTTCGTTAAATTTGTGCTTAAACGGCGTTGAACTAGACACCCATCGAACTTTTCCATTGCCGTCCCGTTGTTTAGTGAAGTGTTTGGACCCATATTTGCCGCTCTCGATCATCCAATCGGGCGGTACTCCTAGAACCTCAACTTGCTTACATACTTGATCCTGCTCGTTTCGTCCGGGAAATAATGGTTTTCCTGTATGCATTTCAACAAGCATACAACCTAGACTCCACATATCTATTGGGTATGAATATTCAATTCCCAGCAAAACTTCGGGCGCTCGATAAAATCTGCTTTGAATGTAAGTGAAAGCCTTCTCGGAAGCAAAGCAAGCACTTCCAAAATCGATTACTTTAATATGACTCCTATTCTTTAACCGCATGAGCACATTCTCCGGCTTGAGGTCACAATGGATTACCCCCCGCTTTCTCAGAAAATTTAAAGTCTGAAGGATCTGCTTCCCAAATTTCCGAACTAGGTTCAGCGAAACCCCTTTGTGTTGAGTATCAATTAGCAATTCGTACAAATTACGGTATAGTAACTCAAACACCAAGCATTGGTGCTTCTCGTGCTTAAAGTAGTGCTTCATTGCCACAATCTTTGGGGGCTCTTCCCCATTCGTTTGATCTTGCAAAGCTTTCAAGATCCTGATCTCTGTTTCAGCCTAATAATTTAGCCAGATTAATTTCAAATTGTATATGTATGGGTGTAAGGCTTATTCATAATACCTGACGCAGGAAGGCCTTTTTCTTTTTCACAATCTTAATAGCCACCCATTCCTTTTCAATGCTATCGTATGCTCGCACTACTTTCCCGAAAGACCCTTTTCCAATCTCCTTGTCAATTTTGTATCTATTTTTCTCTCCGAGATAGGCCCCTTCGACAACTTGATAATCGTACTCCTTAGAGTTATATCGTGCCCGTTTTTTCTTCTTTTTTGCTTCACGTCCCTTCTGCGCGTAGTAACGCTGAAGAAGAAAGTAATTAGAGCTTTAATTTCATATCGAGAATAATAGTTTACCTGATTGATATTGTTGTAGGTATCCAACAATCTTACACTTAGCTTATTGAGTGGACAGGTGTTTCTGCCCCTCTCTCTAGATGAGGAATGAGCGTTCGCAGCTGGCATCTGTTCGCTGATCTGCCCTCTTTTGGTGTCGTCAGGTGCCGCAGCCGCCTGGACCTCACCGCCCTGCATCATTGCGCTAAACCTATTATATTTATTTAAGAAAGAAAGGAGATAATGTACGTAAGAAATGAGACAACATATTTGATTCATAGTATGTGTGTGTACGTCACACACACACACACACACACACACACACACATAAAAACATTTATAAATTTTATTAATATTGGAGCACGTATAGTAACTCCATCCACTTCGGATTTCTTCTGCGATATAATAACCCACGAACCTAACTACACCTACCACTCGTTATAACTGTTCACCACAAGTGCTTGCTTTGTTAATAGCTATTTCTAATTTGGCTCTAAATTTTGCACCAATTCTAATACAGCTGTCGAGATTCCAACTTCTTCGCAGCATGACCCCCCAAATTTAACATATGTGCTTAATAAAGGTTCAATATAACCCTTATTCTAATTCCAGTGCACATTTACCAAATACTTTCATTTTATACTAGTCAAATTTAACCGTTGGGCTCATGCTCTAGCTCCGAAAATTTCCGAATATCATTATGTGATCCAGGAATCGAGGCCTCTCAACGGACTTACCCTCTTTCCCTCTTATGACAATAAGTATTCCCAATAGTGCTTCAAGACTATCTTCCTAATATTGCCTTGCACTAGAGGAAAAGGCGCGGCTAGTAACAAGCCGCCATTGCCTTTTTATGGTGTCTTCAGCCACAAAGCTCGTTGACTACATCTCAACTAGAACTATAATCCTCTATAAATCCCAACCATGAGTGTAGTCTACGAAATTTTGGATGGAAATGGGCTTACGGGAGATGGACGGGCGCCGAGGGAGGAGCTTAGGATGATGTCTTGCTTCTTCGTTCTGTTGGAAATTACCACTATAACACTTTCAGCACAAAACTCTTTGTACAAATATTTTTCGGTCATATGATTCGATTTTATTTATCTTACGACAATAAATAGGTCATGTCTCATATAATATTTATAATTACTATTCTGATGATAGGCATGATACGATTATTGGCTAAAATCTGAAAAGACCACACTCTCAACACTGCTTTTTTGGAACCGGAGAAAAGTGAAGAAGGTGACACAGTAAGAATATACTATAATTATCATGAAAGACATCCTTTTAACCTCATTTTTAAACAAAATAGGTATCACCAGTGAGCTCGAATTTGGCGCCTTTCACCATGCTTGTTTGATCTTTGATTGTAAGTGTACAAAAAGAATATCGAGATAAGCTAGCAAATTGAAGTAATCTCCAAACCTCTCAACAAGAGATTCCATGTGTTTATGGCTATTTCTTGTGTAATAAGTGCAGATCAGATCTGAAATAGTTCAATTGTCGTCTGCTTCTTTTTGTGAACAAACAAACAGTCAAAAAAATTTATTCATATTTGATATCCGTAAAATTCTTTCAAGTGGAAGCCGTTTCATCCCAATATTACAATTTAATCTACGAAAACTATGGTCGTATCTCAAAATTAATATTCATATAAGACTACAGGTTTGTATAGTCTTGAATGATACATCTCAATGTTTGATAGGCTCGAAATCCATGGAAATTGTTCGAAAAATTTGGGGAAATTCCAACCGTCTAGACCGTAGATCTACTTAATTTATCGGTGTCAATTTTTTAATCCGCATACCTTGTCGCTTTAAAAACTTAGCCTATATATTACAATACCAAAAATTAAGAAACGAAATTTGTACATAGTGGTTTTTATAGCTGAGATTCTACCTGAATAAATATAGTGCGACAATAATTGACGAACTAATATAACGATTAATTGCCGAATTGATAATGTGGCACACCAAATTCTGCCCGAGCGGAAAATTTCGGATTTTGTTTTTTTGCCGGTAGATCTATCTACTCGTAAGGCTGACATACGAGTCGACGTCGACGTCGTAGCTACGAAATGTCATGAACTTTGAATAAACCTCACCTTAGCATGTCAAATGAGGATACGATATGCTATATGTTTATAGCGACATCTCAAATGGCTAATATTTCGAACAAAATATTTAAGTATCAAAGTAATCATAAAAGAAAGTTCAAAATTTGTAACTAGCTGTAATGTATCATGACGACTGCAAAAATGTTTTTAATTTGCTGGTATTGAGCACTCCTGAAAGAAAATCTGACACGTTTTGTTTCTGACACCATCAAATACAACCCCTCCCATTAGGTCTAAGCAGTACTTGTCTCACCGCTGCGCCTTCTTCGTCTCACCGAAACAATGAAATTCGGGAAGACTCTAAAGAAGTACAGTCGGCCGGGGTGGAGGTATGTAAATTACAAGTTCCTGAAACAGGTGATTCGCCTCATCCATCCGCAAAGCGATTGGGCGGGGAATCACTTCGGCAAGGTCTGTGCGAAGTTAAACAATTTTAAACCGAAATTCGTTAACAAACATTGTATCAGACTTTGATCGAAGAAATCAACGCGGTGAATGAATTCTTTCTCGCACGGGAAGAAAAACTCAAGGAACTGACCTCCATATTCCAAAATAATGGTAGTGATGATCAGAATGAGTTTGAAGAGTTGTGCCAACAGGTTATTTGCACACATTCAATTGGAATGAATGTAAAATGATTTTCCGGATATATTCTTCATTAACCGTAGACGAAGGAACTGCGCGAGTTTATGATTCTCAATTACATTGCAGGTGAAAATACGTTGTCCTTATTTTTTCCCGGTACTCACCTCTATTGTCTTCAGTGTTGAAAATTGTGAAGAAACACGACAAGTTCTCTGCCAAGCCAATGAGAGATCTCATCCTGAAAACTTTATTGGAGCAAGACTTTTACAAGGCGCTTAAGAGTTCATCCCTTTTCACCCAGACCGAACGCTTCTTGAAGGAGTACAAAAATAAAGTAACCGAGGTCAGTAATTCTACATCGCGATGCTCAATTTACTCAAGCTGACAATGATTTTAAATGATCAGAAACAATGCACGATTTGCATCGAGAGTTGTGTAACCCCCGTTCGATTGGCATGCGGTCATGAATTTTGTTGGGAATGTCTGGCACGCGCCGTATTAAATGATATAAACACCTGCCCTCTTTGCCGGAACGAACAGTCTTTGAATCCCGTCGATTTAAATATTAGTGCGATTCTCGGAGCAGTTGACGCACATAAATATTTTCCCTCCAATGTCGATCCATCCGAAATCCGTAAGCGAAATACTAGGGAAGCGACGAGATGCGCAAAGAACATGTCGAGAAAGCGTTCAAAATGTTGTCACAAAAAACACACGCATGGTCAAGAAGCAGTGGATCTTGCCCGTTGGGTTCTATCTGGAGAGGATCTTAAACCCAGCACTTGCTTGAGGAACAATTCTGAAAATATGACACCATCTCCATTTAATTTGGAAGGGGAAATTCATTTCGAGCTTGAAAAGACGGCTGCCTTGGACACGAAGGCTATCGTGGTCTCCTATTGCCAAGAACCCCCTGATTTCACGTTGGAAGACGGCAATAATGCTAACAAAACTGAAGACCACACAAAAGCAAAGGAAATGAACCCTACCGAAATCCCACCAATTCCGCTGAAAGTTTGCGGAGAGGAACAGGAGATCATTTCAAAAACGACGATGCACAGCAAAAATTCCTTTGGAATGGGCTTTGGCCGAAGGGAAATTCTTGCCGCTGAGCCACCACTTTTACTGAAGTCACTGGAAAGCAACAGCAAGGGGGGAAGAAGCAAAGAATCGTCTTTCGAGGATTGGATAAATGATGTAAGTGCCAAAATTTGAGTTTCAATCTTGAAGCCTGATTTTTCTATTCATTTTACAGGTGATAGTAGTTCCTTGCAGGTGACATGAGCTTAATCTACCTGATCTATAGCGCAAGGACCAAAATTTTTTTGGATATATGAATTTTCCATGATATAATGAAATTTTCCGCTCTGTTTTCGCCAAGGTACATCTAAACGTGTTGATGCATTTAGTTGTAACTGGAGTAGCAAATTTTTTCTTAGACAATGCCACTATTGTGTTATCTTAAGTCGGCCTGTATGTGCCCAACATAACACGATATATTATGAAGCTTCATTTAGTTGTAATCGCATATGCATGTCCATCATCTGCACGCACGCACGCACGCGCGCGCACTAATGCAGTCGCATGCGTAATGCATCATAGCTAGATGGCATGTAAGACGAAGGTAATCAATCAAATATGACAAATTAAAATTGATCAATGGTCATCCTCATGTTCGTAGCTGTGCAATGCAGCGGCTACATACAGCGCTAATGTTGAATCTGTTGGTCTCCGCGTTATCTAGCTATGTGTGATGTGTTTCGGTCATTCGGTCATCATACGATCAAATGCATGTTGTTTATTTCGGTCTTGAATGTCGCGCATGCTCGCGCAGCAGTGCGTGTTTCCTTCTCATCGCAAGTCAATCTTTTCGATCGTTTCGTCCTACCGAGTCAATATTTTCGTTTCGTCCTAGCATAGGCGTCGTTGCACATCACTGCATGTACGTGTGGCGTGGCAGCTAGTGAGCTGTGATTCCTCGCGCAAGCGGCGTTGATGTGCAATGTATATAAATGCATGTCATAGCTATTTGGATGGCAT
This sequence comes from Bigelowiella natans CCMP2755, assembly GCA_000320545.1. Lineage (NCBI taxonomy): Eukaryota > Cercozoa > Chlorarachniophyceae > Bigelowiella > Bigelowiella natans. Next base: position 10,811 of record ADNK01000490.1, on the reverse strand, counting down.
GTGCCGCTGTGAACAATTGTGCCGAAATTGCATTGCAAAAGCTGCACACAATAACAACATTTAACGTTGTGATCATCATCGCTAGATCGCATCATTTCGTTTGTGCATTCTGCCGCCCGTGTTGCGCACATTGCATGCGCTACTGCACTAGGCTAGCTTTGCAGCTTTGGTGAAATCGAACAAGCTAATCGAGCAGAAGTTTGTCGCACAATAGACACTGTTCACAACGCATATGATGCACACACACACACACACACACACACACACACACACACACATGACAATAACGTGGCGTGTCTGCAATTCGCGCTACACGCGGTCTAGACAGTTACGCATTTTAGGCATTGTCGGACTAGTCTGAATTGCATGCTAGCATGTCTAGCTAGCTAGTACACGGATGTTGACGCTCAATCTATTGAGGATTCATCATGCAGGCATATGCAGTCTAGGACTGTGAGCTGGCTAGCTGGGCGGTGACAACGATTGCCAGGGCATCCGTGCAAATCGCAAGCGGTAACGATACTTTGGTCAAAGCCTAACTAGCTAAGCATGATGATGACTGTCAATGCTTCTATGCGACAGGAAAGGACACTTCCAACAACCTAGAGAAAGTGCCCTTCAAGATCTCCGAAAGCCCACTGTAAATTTTGTAACGCTCCGCGTGTATTCTACTGTCCTTTGCTTTGCTAGACGGTTCATAGCAAACACATGCTGCCGAGTCATCAACTACTGTAGTTTTATCCGTATTTTTGAAATGCTCTTGAGAAAATAATCGATTTGGCCTGAGTGAACTATACCTAGAAATAACTTATTGTCATCTTTGGGATGGTGAAACATGATGTAGAAAGGATGCGAATGACGAACCATCCTAGGCTCTTTCCTGCCATTATCACTGCGCCAACTGTCCCCACACTCCGCGAATTCGGGATCGCAATCACTTTCACCTTTTACAATTATTCGCACAACTAAAAGTAACGTGGTGAAAAATGTAGTTCTTGGTGTAGCCTTCATGATCCTATTCGTTGCCTTTACTCTCCTCATCATCTTAAAAAACCACGCACCCTTAAAATATCACTGAGGATCTGCATAAAAACTCGACTTTTGGTAGCACCACCAACGACCATGAAGCCATCCTTGATGTCATCCTGACAAAACGACATTTGTTATTTTCTTGTGCTGGTGGTTATGGACAAAATCACAAGGCTGACGACCAATGTAATTTAAGGAAGCTTTTCACCCTCATATTTCGATCTATTCTGCTAACTCCCTCTATCGGTCTCCCCCGCCCCCCCCCCCTCCTATATTTCCCCATTTTCGTGCAGTCTCCGAAATGAATAGGAAGCAAAATCAAAATAACCACTATCATCACGAGCGCCACTAACCATAAGATTGAGAACTGTGACTAGGCTCTTGTAACTGTAGCATATTCCTTCGACGACAGCTCGGTACATATCCGCTGTAGTGTTTGGAAAAAATTTAAAGCGTCGTTAGGAGATATGTTTAACTTGGAGGAAAACAGATATGACCTACAACAACAACAACAACTACTACTACTACTACTACTACTAGAAGTACCTTTTGAAGTGTCTGAGTTGATGCCGATGAAACATGCCCTAGCAGTAGGGTTTGTGAACGGCGATCGCTCACCGTTCAGCCATGGAAGGTACAAAACGCCGTTGCATCCTAATAATCTTGTCTTCAATATATATTTGGGCACCGACATAACTTTGGTAGTAAGGTGACACATCATCGCCATCATTATCATCATAAGTCCGCCGATGAGAAGCTGCCAGTAATCGGCGGTAGTAATATGACATGCAAGTGTTCTCACCTGCAGCGCTCCTCATACAGGCTTTATCGAAGTCTTCGTAGCTGACCTTCTTTCCTTTTTTGTTAAGGAGGCGGAGGAGGAGGGGGATCGGGAGGATGTTATGGGCTCAGGACAAAACCAAATCGGTCTCCATGAAATACCCATTCCTCCCACGCATGCACACGCAAACACTTTTCCTCTATTTTTTCCCTCGACTCCCGAAACTCCCCGATTTCCGCTCAACGATGCAAGCTACTACCCGCCTCCTTCTCGCAGTCAAAAGCGCCAACGGCCTTTCTTATCCATTCAATATTTCCACTAAGAAAGTAAAAAAAGAGGGGGGGACAGAAATTGAGCCGGAGCGCTGGGTGAAGTTACTTCGTCGTATGCGCCAACGAGCCACTGCCATCGCTACTTCACTCTCTAAACACAAGAATACTTGGTTGCTTTGCAATCAATGATCTACCCTCGCTGCTGCTTCAAAACCAGAGGGAGAATAGGTGGTTCTTCTTCTACAACACACAACAACTACTACAACTACTCACCACGCAGTGATGCAAGAAGCAGCTTTAATGACGAGGGAAGTGTCGCACGGATGGCTGAGCAAGAATACCCCTGGCAGCTGTTGCTCAGGTGGTTGATGATGAAGACTCTGTTGGTGCTTTTTAACCTCACCACTAGATGTTAAGGCAATTCTTTCCTGCCTACCAGGGAGAAAGGGCGGGATGGATTGTAATCCACATAGAAGTTAATTGTTTTGATATAATATACGGCAAAACGATTCGAATCACAGCATGTGTACGCTTGAAGGGAAATGTCGTATGAGAGAAAATTGTGCACATGTGTGCATATTTACTGTGTACTACAATGTTGTAACTGTCGCTGGCGTGGTCACTTTATCCTTCGTTGCTGCCGTCGTCGTCATCGTCTTTCCTTTCTTCAGTTTGCTCGTAGTTGTATGAGCGACCCAACCAGACGTGCCGATATATCCATACACGTACTTTCCTATCGTAACAGGCAGTCAATCAATCTCTAGATGCTCTAGATGTTACAAAGGGGGGGAGGGGGGGTTCAGTAGAATGAAATAGAACTAAGCTGTTGTAGTAGTCGTTGTTGTATTAGTATTGCGACCTGGAATGCCTGAACCAGCACCGATTGTGACAGAGCCTTGTGTTTTCGGCGATGTAATACAGGACAAACAGATATCCAGGCAGGCAAGCAGTGACGACCAAAATACATACGAAATAGCCATACCACTCCACCGACCCCCTCCCCTTCTCTGTGGACGCATGAGACTCATAGGAACAAATGCTACCTAGATCGCCGGACCCCACAAAGACAGCGGTTTCTTCGTCTCTCGGGAAAATCTGGAACTTTCTGGAGAACTGAAAGGTGATGATGATGATGATGGCGAGAAAAAATAGCACATGTGTCTGGTACTCCGTGGATGCAGTTAGAGTATGCAGTTTGTCGAAATTGGTGCTCGTGCGCGCGTGTGTGAGTGTGAGTGTGAGTGTGAGTGTGAGTGTGCTGTGTGCTGTGTGAGAGGATCAGAGAGTTGTGACCTTGGAATCTACGATGCCAATACTTTTGTCAGCGGGATAGATCGGTGGGAGAAGCTGCCGCACGCCTTCCAGAACCTGGTGGTGAGCGTTTGCAGTGGAGCGCAGTGAGACGGGTTTCGACGAGGACGAAGGTGATGTCATGGGGGGTGATGTTCTGCAAGGCGTAGTTGTGTGCCACCACCACCACACGACTGTATAGAAATCTATTGATACCACTTACTTCTGCGAGTCAACGTTAGTGAATAGCAGTAGTTGCAGTTGCAGTAGCAGTAGCAGCAGCAGTAGAAGAAGTAGAAATTAGTGGAATTCGAAACAGTTTGACATACTTGATCATTGAGATCGTGCCAATGTAGCGGGTTTGTGGCATCCTGTAGCCCGGTGGTACATGCTAACATACACGCATCATTTCCGGTAGTAATAATTCATGAGCATTGTAGCCTTATCGCCGGTAAGGGAGACAACGAGGCAAAGACAACTCCTTCGACACCGAATGATACTTTCTTAATAAAAAAATGGAGTTGCTTGCTAAGAGGAGAACACAGAGTGTATAGCTGCAGTAGCATCAGAGGCAGGAGCAGCATCAAGATCACATTGAAGAAGCAGCGTACAACAGCAACAGCAACAACAACAACAACAACCTGTAGTTGGGTCACAAGTGCTGCATCTTGCTTTTGTAAGTCTCATCGTCACATAGCTATGGGCTCCCAAAAGGATTTTCCGAGTCCTTTTCCATCGATTTGGCCAATTTTTTTTAACCTGGTAAGAGTAGAATGAAGTCATCTTCGCCTGTTAATAGTAATAGCGTTGTTAATAGTAATAGCGTTGTTAATAGTAATAGCGTTGTTTCGGTTGTATCGTATCCTATTGTTGCTCCACCCTCTCCCAACCAAGGTGCTAGTCAGAGAGGAGAAATAAGAGAACGATGAAAGCAGCAGCAGCAGCAGCAGCAGCAGCAGCAGCAACCCATAACATCTTGGGTAAAATTGAAAAGCCGCCTTTCCAATTGCCAACCCTGCGACGAAGGCTCTGCAGCCCTCCAAGCTTCTTCTCGATCTATGTTGGGTGGGGATTGAGTGAGGAGGAGAGAGGCAGAAAGCAGTAAATACGATGATCTGCTACTAGCATCGAGAATGGGTAGATCAGCATATAAAGAGGAGGGCAAAGAAAGATAACAACTATCTACTCCAAACCCACCGATGAAGCTTCCTTTGTTGCTCTTGAGTCGCTATATAAAATGGCCGGACATAGCACCTTGCTATTCTGGGATATTAGCCGTAGCAGTAGTAATTGTAGTAGTAGTAGCAGTAGTAGTAGTTGTAGATGGTGTATATGAGAGAAATGATGCAGCAAGATCTCGACCAGATAGGAGGCAATTTATCCAACAAAAACATGGGATGATAGCATTTGATGGTGGAAGGCCGGCTCCTCCCCCCCCCCCCTATTTCGTTGTCGTCGCTTCATCTTTCACCCACCCACCACCATGACCTGATCTAAGAGAATGAGATTTTGCATTTGGCCAGTGACGATCACTGCCGCTATTTTGACTTCTACCTCGGATTAAATAGAGCAAAGCGCACAAAGGATCTATTTACCTATGTACCTCAGGACTGCAGCAGTATCACATGACAGATACAAAGAGGAACGAGGTTTTGCTGCTATCTACGAACGCAATTACTGCGTTTGACCATAACTACTACTCAGTTGGGACCATGTACCTACTTTTGTTGTTGCGGCTGTTAAGTGTTTGTACGGCCTCAACAAATGTGTTCCACCAGATACTTGGATTCTCTTCCTTTCCTTCTAAAGGAGGAGAGCAATTCAAGAAAATTCAAAACATTACGACTGCACATGGACAATCTAGTACCACAATGCACTTCATCATCACTGTAATCGCCATCATGTCGTTGATAACCCTACAATGATATATATGGGTGTGTGTGTGTGTGTGTGTGTGTGTGTGTGTGTGTGTTTATATGTGGATTAGTTCTATTTTGTAGTTGCTTGCTCGATTTGTCGCCACTGTCAAAATAGTCAGTACCATGGTGATGTGATCCAAAATCTTCCCATATTTGCAGACCAACGAGGCTTTCAGCCCTGAGGTTCCAACTAAGTATACAGTAGTAGAATAGTCGACAAAATGACGATCCTGAAGAAGCTTGCAACTAAGTACAGTAGTAGGATAATCGATAAAAGGACGATGATATCGCTAACCTCGTTTTCTCCCATTCTCTAAAGATGAATGATAATACCGTCAACTCCAAGGATTACGTCGTCGCAGGTAGTTGACTTGTCTTGCATTGTCTAAGCACCAACCGGTCAATATTATCGTATTGGCTGTAGGCAAGGTGACAACGACGACGACGACGACAACGACGGCAGCCACGCGGGCATGGCATTTCGATAGTTATGACTCGAAGAGGAGCACGTCATTACGATTAGTATATTTCGAACAGATCTCGATAATCACTTTCAAAGCGGACCTCGTGATTGTATTGCACCTTCTCTAATCCCCCCTCCCCGATAGCATTGGCATGGGAGTGTTTCGGAACGTCGTCCGGGGGTAGTCCAAACAGACGATATCTTGCACGGCTATTTCTAATCGGAGAAACATCGGAAAGTAAGCAATCGAGTCACATCGAAAATATTACATCTAAACGTGTACATTTTTCATCGGAGAAACATCTAAAAGTAGTTCACATCGAGTTGTGGCTATTGTTGACCACTTCTTCTTCCTGACACGTGCCACCCTCTCCCTCCCCAAGATAAAGATAAAGACTCCCCGCTCCCTCCGGAAACAGCTCCAAAGACTATTGACCGATTCAGTGAGAGAAAAACCAAACTGCTTGCGAAAATGATTCGATTACTCGTGCCAGTAGCACGAGATGGCTGTGAATGAGGAAGGCAGAACGTCGTTTTAGGTGAAGAGCTTCTTCGAAACAAAGCTTTCAACTCGCCCAGCAGGTGTCAATGTTGGGTAGATTTACGGGAAACAGGGCTTTAATAGAATATTCTCCTTAAAGTACTACCTCCGTCTTAACCAGTAGGTTTAAAGAACCTTCGTCTTAACCAGTAGGTTTAAAGAACCTTCGTCTTAACCAGTAGGTTTTCCTTGAAAATGCTACGACTGCCCTGCCCATGGGTGCTCGGTATGTTGATATGTTCGGTTTCTATCCTTCCCACCACGCGGGGGAGGAATAGATATGGTCGAACGGCTTCCGTGGACCCCTCTATAAGTACTGTAATTCGAAGCATCGGGCCTCGGTCAATAATATCTCGACGGCATCATCATCATCATCATCATCGTCGGTCCTGCAGTCGCTTCTGCGGCATGCCGAAGAAGAAGAAGAGGAACATTCCTTTACTTACTCGGTAGCGATGATTTGCGGGTGGGAGAGGAGTAGAGGATCTCGTATTAAATGAAATATCGTAAACTGTTTTGACTACTATGTAAGTCTCCTGAAGTACCATTGCAAACTCTTCTTGTCATCTAGATCAAGGACGGTCGTATCGTCATCATCGCCTTCCTCTTCCTCCTCCTCCTCCTCCTCCTCCTCCTCCTCCTCATCATCATCATCATCATCACCGTCTGATAGCGAAAGTAAGGGGGTCGGAAGATGGACCTATGTGAAGGAAAGTTTCAATCAAAGATTATGGAGGAGGAGCACACCCATTGATAATGATGTGAAAAGGGGCGACGGTCATCATACTGATGATGAGGAAGGTGTATCATCATTAGCATCACCATCATTATTATCACCGCCATCCTGTCCGACTACTATGTTCAATGAAGAATAACTATGCGTTTATCATGTGTTATTATCAGCAGACTTCTGGATTCTTCCTCCTTCAGAGAGAATTCGGCATTTGACCGACCCTCTGTCCTTCCTCGAGCCCTCATCTTCCTCGCCATATCGAACCGCTTCTCCCGACAACAACGCCGCAGGTAATGGCTCAGCGGGATCATCACACCTACTAGCATCGTGGTGTATGCGGGACTAAACTTCAAACGTGAAGGGAGGGATTAAAAGAGAGAGAGAGAGAGAGAGAGAGAGAGAGAGAGAGAGAGAGAAAGATAGAGAAGAAGAAGAAATGGCTGCTTATTTTCTTAAGGCCTATCAGACCATCATCAGAATCAACTAGCTGCCTACTACATGCCACTCACTACTCGGCTGATAAACAACTTCTTCATTATTAACGTCGTCGTCATCGACATCATCCCCTCACCGTCGGTGCACACCGTTCTCAGGGGAAAGCGTCAACATCTCATATATTTCCGCTCTGACCGCGTATATGCCAAGCTGGATGAGAGACTCCATCGGAAACCTCGAATGGCTGGCTGATATAGGCACACGAAGAAGCAGCGACAGCAGCTCGCAGACGTTGGTATCTAAGATGGAGCTCGAAAGATTCTCCGATGAAAATGAAAAACTAAGGTCGTCGATCATGAACGTCCAGAGAAAATTTATATTTATATTTATATTTATATTTATATTATGTGTGTGTGTGTGTGTGTGTGTGTGTGTGTGTGCATATGCACATATATTTGAATCACCAGGATCACCAAAATGATGATATGAGGTTCTTTCTTTTTGAGTCATTATCCCTTCTTTTCTTTTCCCCTTCCTCCTCCTCCTGGCTCATCATCATCATCATCATCATCATCATCATTTTCCTATCATTTCTCGCCGTGTTATCAGACTCTCCCTCCAGGAAATGGAGAGTCAGCTTGACCTCAAATCAGCTCAAGTCGAAGCAAAGGTGGTGGTGGTGGTGTGTGTGTGTGTGTGTGTGTGTGTCAGAATTGGAAGACCATTGTTGTATATATGGTAAAAATGATCAGATTATTTGTTGCTCTTGCTACCATTTGAATAATAAAGTCATAATATTTGGTAGTAGTAGTAGTAGAGGAACACCCTTTTCTCTGCTATAGTATATGTGGTAGTAGTAGTAGTAGAGGAACACCCTTTTCTCTGCTATAGTATATGTGGTAGTCGTAGTAGAGGAACACCCTTTTCTCTGCTATAGTATATGTGGTAGTCGTAGTAGAGGAACACCCTTTTCTCTGCTATAGTATATGTGGTAGTCGTAGTAGAGGAACACCCTTTTCTCTGCTATAGTATATGTGATAGTCGTAGTAGAGGAACACCCTTTTCTCTGCTATAGACAAATATGTTGTTTGGCTTTCGTTCCGTCCTCCCATTTCCTCCCTCCTCCCCCCCCCCTTCTCTCTCTCTCTCTCTCTCTCTCTCTCTCTCTGTGTGTGTGTGTGTGTGTGTGTGTGTTTTGTTGAGGCTGAAAACAACAACAACAACAACAACAACAACAACAACAACAAGAACAAGAACAACCAACATCATCATTATCAGAACAAAGAGATAAAAAAGCTAGTCCAAACGATCAGGTAGTTGTTGTCTTCTTTCCCATCATCTTCATATGGCACAGCATTCTTTTTATCATTTTGATGATCTGGGATTCTCGTCAAGACATATTTCATCATTTTCTGAATAACCCATCTCACATTATTCGTTGGTGCGTTTAATATGTATATTAATGTGTGTGTGTGTGTGTGTGCTCTTTCACGCAACTGCTCAGATTATTGCGAGATCAGTCCTCAGTATCATCGATGATGATGGGAAGAGAAGCGGAGCAGGGTGCCTCTGCCTTATCAGCACAAATCCGCACACCACCAACCGCAAATCACCACCACAGCATTAATCTCCACTGCTTGACCATTCAAAATCGCCTGTTGTTGTTGTTGTTGTTGTTGTTGTTGTTGTATCTTCCCCCTTTCAGACCGTGTCTTTACAAAAGCAGCAAGTCCATGGGAAGGAGTAGGAACACCACGCGGAAGTGGGGGTGGGGGTGGTGAGATGCAGGTGGTTGTAGTTAATTGTCACGTAGTAGCCACTTGAAGGATAGAAGCGTGCGGTCTTTCCTTTTGCCGTTATCGTTTTCTTCCTCGCCGTGGTGGAGAGCTCATCATCCCGAGATCCTTTTGTAATTCTCTCTCTGTCAGAATCATATCTCATCCTTGACAAGTTGCTGTTCCTGCTGCAGCAGCTGCTTCTAACATCAACACATTTCCTCCGTCGTCGCACTCGTCGTCCACTCTTCTTCTTCTTCTTCTTCTTCTTCTTCTTCTTCTCTTTCTTCTACTTTCTTACTTGTACTGCACAGTCACAGCAGCAGAGTGGTGGTGGTGATGATGGCAGTGGTAGTAGCAGCAGCAGCAGCACAGAGGCAGTGGGAGCCAAGGATATACTGCTAACACTCTTGAATGAAAAGGTAGTAGATACTACGCACGATCGATCGATGATGTTCACATTTTGATGTTATTAGTAACTTCTTCGCCCTTGGCATGACAATGTACTACTACCATTTGCTGATTCCTCTCTCCCCCTCTTCCTCCTCCTCCTCCTCCTCCTCCTCCTCCTCCTCCTCCTCCTCCTCTCTTCCTCCTCCCCTTACCCCCTTTTATTAGAACCTAGAGATGAATAGCCTCACGCGAAGACTTGTATCTGAGCGAGCAAGATTGGGGGTAAGCCGGAGACCACAATGATGATAACTTCAAGAAGACGGACTATGTATGCATGGAGATGGGATGCATGGATGGTAGATGCTGCCGTCCCCAGACTGTGTAGAAAGCGGCTATATGCTTCATTAGGATGATGATGATGATGATGATGATGATGATGGTGATGATGGTGATGCCATCATGCCATGGTTGTAATGATTGTATGGCGTTTTTGTCTCCCTTCCCATCCAGGCTGCTCGTCGCAGCTACGGGATGACAGTAAAAGAGGAAAGGCTCGCGAAGAGAAAGTATTGTCATATCATCATACCGTCATCACGTCGCCATCACATCGTCACCATTCTCACAATTACTGCCATAAACGCATCATCACCTATCATCATCACCACCACCACTGCGCCATCATTACCGTGTAACCCTCTTCTTCGCACACAACGGGGGTGGGTAGGCTGAGGAATCTTCGCGAAGACGATCCACTCGACCAATTCCCAACGACGCTTGCCGCGCGAGAGTCACTGGCAAAACTCCGCGAGTCCCTCAGAATCTCCGAACAGAACATGGAAACCAACTTCAACGCCATTAATCGTACGAGGAAAGATCTCGCTGCCACTAAGCAGCAGGTTGCTGTCCTCCCACCCCACGCGAAGCTATGTATACCTCCTTGCCCGCCTTTCTAACCCCCCCCTTTGGTTCCAGGTTACCAGGCTTCAAGAAATTATTGATGACGTCAGTGGAACAGCTCTTGCTGGTAGAAGAAATGGGCATGATGAGGGCGATGTGTGCATCATTATCATTACATCTCTGTGCCTTTCCTGCAGTGTAGTAGTAGTAGTAGTAGTAGTAGTAGTAGTAGATGTTTGATGATGGTCCCATTCTTCTCTGAGACCTCTTTCTTTATATTCCC